>JAOBAS010000083.1:40110308-40138632 GCA_025311575.1 Elanoides forficatus
TGCTTATAGATATTGCATATGCTGGATTAATTTCCCACAGTATAGTTTTCCTAGTATTATTTAATGCAACTCATCGGACGCAGGTTCTGCTTACATCCAACAAATACTTCACACAGTTCTCTCTTCCCTCTTTGCAAGACAGCAATTTTATCCTGTGCAAGGACGTCTTCCTCTGAACAATTGCTTCATCCATTCTGAAGGTGGTTAATTTTGACTAACAGATGTGATAAATTACTTATTAAGTGTTCTTAATAACTAGAGCACAAAATATGTACAGAAAACTCACCATCCCTTCTTGGGTTATTGATTGAGTAGGTTCTGTATGTAGTAGATGTAGATGCAGTACTCCATGAATGCGTGCAGTCCGCTGGGATTGTGACTGTTCTGTCACATGGTTGAAAATATATAAATTTGAAAAAGACCAGCACTTCTGAAAGTTGCTTTAGGTCATAAAAAGAAACGCATACTTATCAGAACTAACATCAAGAAAAAGATAGGGAGGAGCCGAGTTATCTTTAGAGTGATAACAGCAGTGGAAAAACATTATCTGCTGAATTTCAAAATGTGCATCAGGCATTCTTCATGCACTGAAAAAGCCTCAGGCTCTCCTAAAGATGCTGGGTTTATTCTGTCCCACATTAATCTCAGAGCGAGAGCTAAAATTAGGCACTTTTTTCTTTTTAAATTTAGTTGTTCGGGATCTTTCTCAGTTACAGTGATGACAATAACCGTGCAAAACCATGGTGGTTCCACGTTGGCTACTTTCAGGCCCCTGATGGGCAGTTCTGTAACCCTACTGCGCAGTGGTAGGTAGTGCCATATAGAGGTACGCAAGAACAACATCTTCTGGTCCAGAAAACTCTCTCTTTGCTGCCTTACAGTGGGAGGTCTTGGCAAACAGTCCTGTTTTAATGGTTATCACTGCGATAACCTCAATTCTCCCCTCACCTACTTTTCTATTCCTCCTCCCTCCCTCAGTCTTCTCCTTCCTTCCAGGCTTGTCTGTTCCTCCACATTTTCCAGGACCATCTGTATAATCCATCCTAAATGGTTTTTCCTCCAGTTTATTACTTGCACAGCACCCTGTTTCAGTCAAGTGTCAAACCCCTCCTTAGTGGTGACAATTTTGTTGATAGCATTCAGTTCTACTATGTTCTTGCATTGCCCCAAATTACAGCTTCCACCTGCAGCAATCTCTATAAGTATCTTCATTCCAACCTCTTTTAAAGGTTGCCTAAAACAAGCAAATGAAAAGCCTGCTGGTTGACCTAATTGGCTACTGTTAGGTTATCACTCAGCTCCACCTCGCACTAGCCATTAAGCTACAGGGCATCATTTCCTGTTAATTAATAGCCTCGATTACAGTATTTTTTTATCTGAACTTCCTTCCACTGTGTTACAATCAACTGAAACACTGACAGACCCAAACACAGACTTTTGGCCACATCACGATCATCAGTTTAGTTTGCTTTATAGCCTCTCCTTGCTTGTGGATATCTGTTTCTCAAAATGGGATTTCCTTCCATATGGCTTGCAAAAAGAAATTCGGGGGAGTAGTGCACGCAGAACTGCTTGGTCAATACATTTGTTTACTTCCATCACGGTGGCCCAAAGCACTGATTCATCATGAAATTAGATAAGCAAAGAAGCAGCCAGCCAAAAAACAAAACTGGAAGTACGAACAACAGTGGAAAAAACCCTAAAAAGCTGTTAAGCAAACTATATTTAAGATCTACTTTGATCTAGTTTCCTAATTTTGATGTCCATAAGAGCTAAGTTACAACCTACACAAAAACCTAATTCTTTATCAATGGTGCTGAAAGAACCTTAAAAAAAAAAAAAATTAAAAAAATCTCCCTGGATAGAGCTGCTTCTTGCTAAGGGTTACTGAGCATTCTCCTCTTTGCCTGTGTAGACTTGGTTTGCCTGTCTTCCCTAATGTCCTTTTAGAATTATCATAGAATGGGTTGGGTTGGAAGGGACCTTAAAGATCACCTAGTCCCAACCCCCTGCCATGGGCAGGGACACCTTCCACCAGACCAGGTTGCTCAAAGCCCCGTCCAATCTGGCCTGGAACACTGCCAGGGATGGGGCAGCCACAGCTTCTCTGGGCAACCTGTCCCAGTGCCTCACCACCATCACAGGGAAGAACTTCTTCCTTACATCTGATCTAAAGCTACCCTCTTCCAGTTTAAAACCATTACCCCTTGTCCTATCCCTACCTGCCCTTGTAAAAAGTCCCTCCCCAGCTTTCCTGTAGGCCCCCTTTAGGCACTGGAAGGCCACTATAAGGTCTCCCCAGAGCCTTCTCTCCTCCAGGCTGACCAACCCCAACTCTCTCAGCCTGTCCTCATAGCTGAGGTGCTCCAGCCCTCTCGTCATCTTCGTGGCCTCCTCTGGACTCGCTCCAACAGGCCCATGTCGTTCTCACGTTGGGGGCCCCAGAGCTGGAGGCAGGACTGCAGGGGGGGTCTCACCAGAGTGGAGTAGAGGGCAAGAATCCCCTCCCTGGACCTGCTGGTCACACTTCTGATGCAGCCCAGGATACGGCTGGCTTTGTGGGCTGCAAACGCACATTGCTGGGTCGTGTTGAGCTTCTTGTCTACCAACACCCCCGTCCTTCTCCTCAGGGCTGCTCTCAATCCACTCATTTCCCAGCCTATACTTATGCTTGGGATTGTCCCGATCCATGTGCAGGACTTCTTACCTCCATCTTCAATCAAAAGCCCAAGAGCTGTTGAGGCGGGCCTAAGAACAGGCTTCAATCAAATCTTGACAATACTCTATTCACACACAACTCTTCAGGACAAAGAATAGGTTGCTATGTACCACAAGCCATACTCTCAAGTATTAATTCCTGAGAGGAAATAACTCATCAGCGAATCAGTGTAAGAAAAGGTGCTTATTCTTTGCTGTGGAAACATGTGAAGGGACATATTAGAGAAGAAATTGTTTCACTGGAGAGGCTACAGAGAGCTAGCAAGAGCAGCAGCCTGGTTTGAAGACTGAAGGTAAGCAGATGTGAGAAAAAATGCCACGTTTTGAAAAAGTCACATGCAGTGGGAAAAAGACACCAGCTCCCTAAGTAGCTCTTCTCTGAAGCATTCCCAGGTGCTCAGAGCACATACAATTGTTTTGTCCTGAATGCCACTAGCAAAATACACATAAAGAAGTTTTCTTAACCCCTAAGTTTTTGCTTTCGTGATTAGTCTGTGTGTTTGAAGGGGTGATTAGAATCCAAATTAGAACAGAGGTGTCCACCAGGCTGGAGCCACACACGCAGGCAGTGCTCTTCCATTGCAAGGGAAGGACCATCAGCAGTCCCAGGGCCTGAAGCACAGAAGCCAGGAGATTGCATTTCTGCAGGCATGTAGACAGAGGAGCAGCGTTCAGAAAACGTATCGGCGAGGCTGAGGTTAAAGCATGCTAGGGGGAATGTGCTGAGCCTCCCCAAGAAGGTGAAGCCTTGGGTCCAGGTGGCCAGAGGCTGACCAGCCCACCTGGAGAGTGGCTGGGCACCATGCTCCTTGGTGTCCTGGCACTCTCCAAGCATCGGATGGTGGTTTTCCCCTGCTCGAGAGGTCATAACATCCATAACACAACAACGTTGGAGACCATCTTTCTAAATGAGAGACCACTTTGTCGTTCTACTTGGCAAGAAAAAGCACCAGCAGTATGGATATGTACTCTGTGGTCTGGGTGTAACTGGAGCAGGGGGGAAAAAAAAAAAAAAAAAAAAACCCAAACAAAAAACCCAAAAGACCCCAACCACCACAAAAATGGAAAAGCAGGCAACTTTGGGAGGCTGTGTTTTCCCTGAGCACTGAGCTGACTGGATACACAGACCATGACTGTGTCTAAGTCAGGAGACTTAGAGCAAGTTTCTTTATGCCCTTCTCTTACCTTATGTGCTCATCCCCAACTTGGCAAAATCAAGGTTGTGGTATAGCTCCTCGTTACGGCTAAATAACTGTAATGTGCACATGCCTCCTCTGTAAGGAAAAAAAAAAAAGTAAGAAAAAAGTATATGAATAACATTAGCCCATTTGTTGCTTTTCTCAGAAGCCAACCCCATCTATCCTTTTGTTCACTTATTGTGCAGCTTCAAACTGGTTTTGATCAAGTATTTTCTGTGTCTGCTTTTAGAGTACATTTTAAAACAATCTGCCTTTTTTTTTCTTACTGTATCATTTAACTCAGAAACTACACATCAGGAGCAAATAGAGTTGATCACTACACTTACAGCTTTATGGCAGAAACAAAGCGTTGGATCAAGGGTACGTCTGCATTAATGGATAGCACAGACTTTAATCCCTGATGACAAACGTATCTGAAATGCTACTCCAATGCATTTGCAAGGATTGCACTGAGAGCATTTGCCTTGAAGGTGACAGAAGGAAACGCACATACACAGATATGCGCTTGCACAACACGCACAGACTGACTAGCGGGCAGTATTAATAAACTACGTATTAACAGAGGTGAATACGGATCAGGGAACACTAGAATGCCGTATTTGCAACAAGTCTCAACTCATAACACATAGGTGGCTGCAGAAACCAGGACTGCTGATTTTATTTATGCTTCATTCTCTGAAACAAAAAGTGTGTGATCGGGAAGCGTGACACTGTGGAGCTGTGAACAGCCTTATCCCCGGCAGCAAATCTTACGGTTATTAAACTTAGCCTTTTTTTTTTTTCCAGCCCTCAACAGCACATGAGCTTCACAGGCAGAAAAACTATCACTGAGATAGGTACGGTGTTCAACAAATCCTCAGATGCTTTCAGTCGCCTGTCACACTATGGTATTATTCAGCGTTTTGATGGGCAGCGACTGCGTGTGCTATCGCTGCATCCGTGACACAGTTGCCCCTTCTCCAGCTGGAGCTGCTGGGTGCTGCCATCAATTCCGATGAATGATGCTGATGTACACGAGAGCTGGCTAAGTCAGTTGGAAGAAAAGAGCCTCACTGAAATAATTCAATCTGCATAAAACACCTTTTCTGGAATGGCAATATACCCACTTGTAGTTAAGTCATGATGTCTTCAGCAATTCCTTCATCGATTCGAAGGAGGGCATCATGCATTTGGGGTTCTCGATCAATTGTTCTCCTCTTGGTACATTTAACTGCTGCAGAAAGCAGCAGTATTTTGTACAGCTATTTTGTTGTTTGCAGAGAAACGGTCCTTGAAAAACACCTCAGACTCCAATTTATTTCAAGTCATTAGAGCAAAATCTTTCAAATGGACAATATGATTTATAAAGTCAGAGAGCTACTTCTATGAACTGTCTTATGAATTCTAACCCTTCAATATTTGTTACAGCTCTTAATTCATTTGGTCTCTGAAAAGAAAGGAAAAAACCCTCACCACTGAATAAAGAGGAAAATTATTCTCAGATTTCAAACAATAAGCACGTCAAATTAAAAAATCATTTATTTCAGTGCCTCTCATGCCATTTAGTCACACATGCACACAATTGTCTAGCCACGCTTTTCAGCCCACACACAGCTATTCTATGTCTTTGAGGCATAAATTGAAAGCGAGCAACTCTGACAGAGAGCCGAGAGGAACACACAAACTCTGAAGTGGAACTAAACCAGCAAACTTCACGTTTTTCTTCACGACCCCTTCTCAAATGCAGTTACAGTTTGGATTCGGCTACCTCCATACTCTTCAAGACAGCAAAATCTTTACCCATTTGGGTAAACAAAATAAAGGAGCAAGTCTCGTGTATATCTGAACAGCTCTATCCCCCTGAAAGCACAGCATCCATCAGCCCAGATATTTTAACGATAGATCCCGGCCACTTTATTGCACTGACACTTCTCTTTCGGCAAAAAAACTCAAAGGAACACAGCTCCCTGCCTCGAGATGTGCCACCCTGCAAAGATAACGATTCAGTCCCACCAGCTCCGAGCTATTGCTACTGAGGAGATAGCACAGCCTATTTAACCCACAGCTAATCTGGCCTTCTACAGGAATCCCTGCTGCTGGGATAGATAATCCTATAGCACGTATAGGTTGCAAACAGCCCAAGGACACCTTATTCTGGAGCCTCGGAGCGTGAGGAGAAACATCACACAAGCCGAGAAGATTAGAGGCTCTTACCACTTCTCACTGTATTACCACTAGTTTCCCTACTGGAGGGGGCAAAATAATATGAAAAACCAGAAAAAAGGAAAGGATGGAAAGGAATATTAAGCAAAAAACTATGTAATCTCATAAGCACAACCTCTCCGTTCAATACATTGCAGCCAAAGTTTTCAAACTCCAAACATCTCCAAAATGCTAAACCATGGCCACCGTCTCTGGGAAAGGGAGCACAGTTAAACGGCACGCTTTGGTACTCGGATTTACATATTTATTCTGACTCTTTACAGACCCAAATATCCCAACCACATCCATATTTCTCGAGAGACCTGCAACAACTTGTTAAGTTGTCTCAGACAGACACTATTCATTCTCCCCCTCCAAGCTCCTGGACAGGTAATATTGCTGCTGCGTGAGTCTAATACAGAATCCAGCTGGTTCTTGGCCGTTTACTTTTTTTTCTTTGCCATTCGTCCTGTTTCCTATTTCTCTCCTTTCATTTACTGGGTAGCTCTTACTCATCCTTTTTCATCCATCCACAGTCATGACTTTTTCTAGTGTTTTCTATCTAAGCTATTTTAATCTAATCTTTCATGGGACTGCTGGCTCAGAATGATGGCTCTCCTTTCAGACCTCATTTATCACGTTACCATATGGCAGTATTATTTGATTACTGGTAAGGATTCAAATTTTCTCTTTATTGTTATAAAAATCTATTACGAACCTCTAGACTCTCCTGCATTGTACAAGGAAAAATAATTATAAAAAGTACCTGCTCTCTTTAATACCAATAATTTGTCATCTACTGAGAATTTTTTTCTAGGTATAATAGTAGCCTGACTAACTCATTAGCTTCATACTAAATACAGCAATTTTGCTGTCTCCTAGCCAAATATTTCTAATATTAATGATACAGTTTAGATAAAATTATTTTAAAAGTTGTACATACAGCCATTTGTGTGCTTATGCAATGATAATTAATTATCTTGAAGGTTTTAACGCCAATCTTTCACTTCCAATTATACTTTAATTTTTCTGATGATCATTCTGTAACAGTTTTCTTCTTAAATTCCATAATCTAGTTCGACACTAAACCACTGCTGACTGGAAGGAAGGAGAAAGGAGATGTGTGCCTGGGAGCACATTCACCTCTCAGCAGACTGAAGCAGCAAGTTGCAATGCAGAAATAGGTTAAGAGCCTTGCTGTGTTCACAGGGGGTGCCAGGAAAAAAATTATGTATACTGTTTGCACAACAGCAGTACTTTAGATGCTAACACAAGGGGGGAGAAAAAAAGAAAAAAAAAAAAAAGGTTACAGCTGCACACAAGCCCATGGAAAGCAGTTCCCTGCTGATTGCAAGGGTGCTGGGTAGGATGCTCAGCAGCTCCCAGGCAGGGAATTGCCCTCCACCGCATCCCCACCCAGCACATCTCACCCTCCGGGCAGCATCAGCGGGGCCACAAAGGTCATATTCTCATCTGAAAGCTTTCGCCTTCCTTTGCCAGGCAAAGTTAGAGGCCTCTTGTCCTCCTCCACGCGTGAGCTGGCATTGCTTTAGCTCTTCCTCGCTTGTCCGCTCCTGGGACAGCACCGGGCACCGGCGATGGCTCCGTCCCTCTTCAGAGCAGTTGTGTGCAAACTCAACGGCAGCAACACACCTCCTCCTTCATAATACACGCAGGCACACTTCTGATTTTTTAAGATACTGGCTTCATAGTGTAATGCTTATAAAACATCCGTAAGTTATGAAGAAAGCTGTATTCTTAAAGATCCTTTTCTCATGGTCCGATTCAAACACAGCTGAAACCAGGGCACTTCCCTTTGCCCTCACTAAAGACTTGTCAGGAATCTCTGCAGCTTTTCCCCATTTACTAAAATGCTGTGAGCACTCCTACCAAAGAGGAGAGAGAACACAGTCTGGAGCTGTTTGCTCACATGGAGGTGGGGTTTGGGACGCAAGCAGGAGTCCCTGGAAATGGTCATCTTTATCTCAAGTCAGGAAAAACTGCTTTTACTTCTTTGCAAACTCTTTATGGCCACGAGCATCATAGAAACAAGAACAAAAGTCTGTAAAATCCTTGACAACCCTTTCTGCTAAAAAATGAAATTTTAAAAAAATTGTGTTAATACATTGTGATTAAATTTCCCAAAATGGTCTTAAACCTTACAAACACACCCCCACAATATTAAAACCTTCAAGAGTAAATCACCATAGACTAAAATTCTAAGAAGTATTTGTCTCCGGTAACTCTCCCACACATATTATCAATAGTTAAACAAGACCGGGACAATTGCACAACATTCAGAAGTTATTCTAGACCTTACTCAATGCTCAACAGGGATGACTGTATTTACAGCACTGTGGATTTATTTTGAAAGGTGAAACTCTCCAGCACCTTTTGCATATGAAGTAAAATTTAAAAACTACTAATAAGTGCAGATGATGAGCACTAATCTTAGCCTTGAGCCTCAGTGTCACTGGAAGTTTTTCCCTCGTGCCTGAACACCATGTGTTCAGAATAGATCAAATTTTTCCATCTTTTATTTGCATAGGTAGGGACAGTTTATTCGAGCCAATTATCTCAGCATGATTCATCATCATGATGCTCTAAAATAAAAGCAATCATGCTAGATTGGTCGCAATTAAAAAGGTATTTTTACATTTGGAGGAAAATTACCTGTTGAACTGGCAACTTTTCTCCAAACAAAATTGGGATACCTGTTGAACTGGTAGGCAACATTTTTTCCTCTCCCTGAAGCTCAAATGCATAGACCCCTGCTCTGTGCTTTCTCTGGGTTAAATATCTGTAAAAATGAAGTGAAAAGCTCTGGTCCATTCACTAAGCCAGTATAAATTTTTATTGACCCATTTTAATCCATAAAACTACCCCTATTTTGCAGCATCACAAAGCAGCGCTCACACACAACGCTGCCAGGGAAGAAACTAAAGGAATGAGGATTCAGGGACCCATAAACCACTCCAGAGAAGAAAAAGGGAATGGCTTTCATCTGACAAGATTTTTCCCAGAGCCTCTCTCAGTCATGCACTTCCAACTGCTAATTAAATATTGTCTAATTGATGCACTCAACCTCTGGCAGACTGGGAGAAGTATGTCTACAGATGGAGACTCAAGCCCAGCGCTGAAACCTACTTTTCTGTTTAAGTGTATGACCACTGGCCTCCCCTCTTCCCCATCCAAAACAGCAGCGTGACCCTCTGCATCACACCCTGTGTTCCCGTAACTGCCACTTCTCAGCTCAGCTGTGCCAGTCCATATATTCAACGGTCGTCCTCTAGCCCCTTCGGAGAGCATCTCCTCACCTCTTTAGAATAGGAAGTGCTCAAATCTTGCAGAAGTCATCTAAAGACTTAACTAATTTCTACCAACCTCGGATCAGAGAGTATAGAAATAACGATAAAGACCAAGTAACTACAGAAATTGGGAATGGCCATTTTCAGAGCTTAGGGTCATCGTAACACACCTCATGTTTATTCTTAGTGATGGGAGAGGGAATATATAGAATAGACTACTTCGGTTGGAAGGGACCTACAACGATCATCTAGTCCAACTGCCTGACCAGTTTGGGGTGGACCAAAAGTTAAAGTATGTTGTTAAGGGCATTGTCCAAACGCCTTTTAAACGCTGACAGGCTTGGGGCATCAAGCGCCTCTCTAGGAAGCCTGTTGCAGTGTTTGACCACCCTCCCGGTAAAGAAATGTTTCCTAATGTCCAGTTTAAGCCTCTCCTGGCACAGTTTTGGACCATTCCTATGAGCCTTCTCCCTGGTATCCAGTGACAAGAGATCAGCTTATGTCTATGTATACACATATGCGTATATAAATACATATATATACCATGGGCAGCTCCCTGTTGCTACAGACAAGTACCTCTGCATTCTTTGCTAAAAAGACTTTGCAAGTGCAAAGTCCAGAGAGGGCCACAAATCTTAAGGCTGTAAGCAGAGAAAGAAAAAATCCTTGCTCAAATTTCTCTTTGATTTACAGTGAAAGCAATTTGTAGAGGCACTGGGCAGAAGGAAATGCGGACAGCAGCCTGTACAAACTGAAACGGGAGCTTCTGACTACAGAGCAGCAGCGTGGAGCTCACCTAGCAGTACAAACAGCAGCTTATGTAAAATTTCCTGAGTGGCAAACTTATTTATAGTCCGGACAATGTGCTTCAAATGGGAATTGATGTTCTAGTTACAAAGCAATGAGACTGTCTCCAAACTGAACTACAGCTGCATCATCTTTAAATACCTGAAACGTTCAGATACCTAATGCTTTTTAAGTGTCACTCCATCTTCGATCTTTGCAGAATATGAAACTCATTATTGTTCCCACAGCTGATTCACTCTATTCGTTTCTTCTTTAAAAGTCCTGTTTTCTTGCACAGCTGAATTAACTTTTAAAACCGGATAAAAGCCCAAATTTTGCAGACTGCTGTACCCACAAAAAAGAAGATACTGCTCTGGATTGCAGACGGGTGCCGCTCCAGCACTGTCCTGATGCGGCACAGCAGGCTGCTGCGTCAGCGAGCATCCTCGGCGCTCAGAGCCATCCATCCAAACCGCCGCCGCTGCACATCGCACAAAACCCACTTTTTCTGCTAAACAGCAAAGAACCGCTTCAGTCGTTCTTCATGGCATTCGCGCAGACCAGATCCAGTTTTTATATTTGCTTGCTCTTCTTTTGACCGCTCTGGTGGCAGAAAGCAGATTCAGGACATTTCCACATGGCAGCTTGTGCCCTTTGCCTGCGTCAATCTCGTAGCGGGAAGCACCAAGGGGACCCTTGCAGAAGAGTTGAGCGAGACCAGCTTGGGTCTGGAAGCTGTGCGGCCACGTGGAAGCAATTAGCACACTCCAGCCCTACCTCTGAAGCCTTCTTTCTCCCACCACGCCACTGCATTATCAGAAGAATTTGGGTTCCCTGTCCCACATGGTAAATCCCTGCTCTGGACATCATCAGCTATGACCCATCTCACTGTGACCAGCCATCAGGCGGTCAGGGATCCAGATGAATAGAAACAGTGTTGGTTTGTATCTAGTCAGCATCCTTCGTCAGTATTTGAAAAAGCAGCCAATATTGGCCAAATACGTTATTTCAAATTACAGATTCATAATTTTAAAAAAAGCTTTTTCCTCCTTGAGGCTGCCCTAGGACTTTATGTAATAATCGGCTTATCATGTTCCTATTTGCTATTTATATTAGTCTCAAATTCAAAAACAGTCTAAGGAGAAACAAACCCAATGAAAATCAATGCCATAGGTATGCTCTTTAAGCAGCAGCTGAGGCAGAACTCTGGAGGGACAGGAGTCACTGGGTTTTCTTACTTGCAAGTGTCAGGGCATGAAAAACATGAAAATCCCAAGAGTTTCAGTTTTTCACTCCCGGGACAAGGTCTAACTCGCAGTCTCTTTTTCCTATACCAGCCCAGGGTAGGTTGAACTTGGCATTATGTCCTTCTCTGGAAAAGAGCATGACAGATGTCCTGAAAATGAAGACTTTTTCCCCTCTAAAGAACCACAAATGAGTACTTGTGAGAGCTCTGCCGCAGGCTGGGTGAGCACACACGAGTGCCCTGATCTTCACCAGAGCACTGTGCAGGACCACAGCACAGGAGAAGTTTGCAGAAGCATCATTTCTTGGTTGGCTCTTTGGATTTCTCCTTCACCTCCTCCAGGCTGAGCAAGAAAAGAAATAGCTTAAAAATTAATGTTCTTGTTTTCCCCTCTTCCCACCCTCGCCTTGTTTGTTCTTTGGACCCTGAGGGTAAACAAAGCTACTTCATTATTTATTGCTACCTTAAATTTTTGATAGTAGTCAAAGTCAGATGCGCCGCATTAAAGGGTACCAGCTTCCATTACCCAACAGTAAAGTTAATAGCAGGAACATTGCAGCGTGTCAGATTCACGTGTAAGCATATGGACACACTTGTGTTTGAGATGAATCCTCTGCCACAGTAAAGGCTGAGCTTGTCAAATGAATTATTGAGGCAGTAACTGCAAATTAACACAAATTACACACAGTTACCAGAAGAAGACTTGCTATTTTTTTTCCCCTCAAAGCTTCTAGAACAAACATGGGAAAGGCTTCAGAAATTGTACCTCCCAAGAAGGAAACGCCAGCACATGCTCTTACACAGCTTTGCAAGCAGAGAGTTAAAAGACAGCTGAAAGAGGAAAACATACTTCAAGGCTAAAATTATTGAGCAGTATTATACAGAAGGACTGATACATGCTGGCTCTGGGTATCGTGCTGTGCCCAGCTCATTTACAACTCCTGTCTCTCCCTGAAAGTACAAAGCCAGCACTTTTGACAACAGAATTGCAGTTCATGAAGGGCGATGCCTATCCATCCCCATCACCGACCTTACCCGTGCTTGCCTTCTCCCACAGGGACGTCGGAGAAAACAGAGGAGTCCAAGCGGAGTTCATCAAGAACAGGGATGCTCCCTGAAATCCACCTGGAAACAAGTGGCTGAATCTGCAAATGAATTAAAAACGTTGCTCTCTCTACTTTTAATGGTATCACTGAGCTTGTGAGATTCATCATTTCCAAATACCACTTTAAAAATAAGCAGTGAAAATTTGTTAGTAAAGATTAAAGGCAATGTGGTTTTATTATTATTATTCCTATCCTGGAATGCACAATTCCCCAAAGGTGCTCGGACTAACAGGCAAGAGCCATCCCCTTCTCAAACTACTAGTCATTACAAAATCATGTTTACAAACAAAAAGTGCTTAGCAGCAATTCCCCTATATGAATTAAAATATAAATTTATTTTTGTCTGTCCTTCGTATGTCACCTGGGGAAATCAGAGAACTTGCAGATATTTTTCACATTAATTAATCTCCCCCCAGTTTTGGTAGAACAATTTTGTTTGGGTGAACTTCCCAGAACTACCTTCAGAGTCTCGTGAGAGAATTTTCTGTTCCAGCCTGAGAAATACTCTCTGAATTTTCATTTATTTCTTCCAATGAAAGCTCATATCTCTCTCACATCACATCATACACAATTTGCTCTATATTCCACCGGCCAGTGTCGTGTCGTTGCCCCCCCACACCCCCCAGTTCCGCTGGTACAAAATCTGTCACCTTGTGAAGAAGTTGGAAGGTTACGGTCCTATCTGGGGTGCCGGAGCTAACCCTTTCATTCGCGGAGATTCCCTCCTCTGGGGCATCTTTTGAAAGTCCGCAGATCTCGCTGCCTGAGCGTGATGTGATTGATGTAGACATCTAAGCCCTGGTGTTACAGTAATTGCCATTTCTGTCACTGTATCTGCAGGGTTTCCTCTCCATTATCTCAAAGAGCTCTGGATGTCTGAAACTGTAGGACTGTAAACAAAAAATACAAACCCAAAAAATAATGAAGAAAAAAAAAAAGGGAGGGGGGGAATCTGCGTATCTCTGAGCACAGAGACTGCTTCTTACTGCTCTGTTGAAAACAGTTCAAGATTACATTGTGATCTTCAGAATTAACAGTAAGACCTCAAGAATAAGTTTCCCCCGTCCTTTTCAGTTGGGCCTCTTGTTTTCTTTGCGAGAAAAAACTTTGTCTGGAAAAGCAAGCTGCAAACCCAACAGCTCAAACCCTGCAGCTCTAACGCTTTCCGCAACCAGACTTTTCACAATTATTTTTTCTTGTCACTGTGGATAATCAAGGATCACTAGAAATCAGTGAAAACCCTGTTTGCTGAAAAACTGAATAGAAGCAGCCTCTTCTCTGCAACTAAGCATGATAATGTCAGCTCTTTCAATTAAAAAAAAAAAAAAAAAGTATAGTGAACTACTGCTTTCAGCTTTATCTTCCTTTTTTTCAGAGCCTTTCCTAAAAACTCCTCACCCTAAGGTGTATTCAGTTTGTACTGTAAGCTGTTGCTTCAACCTAAAACTTATCACAGAAAATCTGAAGTTATTATCCCTTTTTCTTAACAAAATTAAAAAGAAAAGAAAGACAATGTAGATTAATATTTACAGGTTGGGCTTTTTTCCCTTTCTGACACGTGTCTTAAACAATAAATGCATTCCAAAAATCCCATAGCAAAAACAAGTATCTGATCCTATTTGTTTTAAATGGAAATCTTTTCACTGATAACAGGGTGAGTAAATCGCTAGCAACGATCCTCACACTTACAACTGGACATAAATACACGTGTTTCCACTACAAAGAAAACCACTGCATTTCCTGGACCTGTCTCCATCTAGTCCTAGATCTTGTGCAAAGCTTCACCCAAGACTTATTAATCATTTAAGCACCAAACTTCAGAATTTTTTTTCCATTTCTTTGCCCAGTCTTTCCACGACTAGGAAGATGTATTTAAGCTTACATTACCTGTATATTAACCTTACGACCATAATTCCCCCTGGCCAGAGCACTCCTTTTAGCAAAACGTCCCCTATCTCCACACTCTCACCCCTCCAAGTCGTCTCTTGCTTTTTTCAGTAGCACAACTTTAATTTAAAATCGAACAGTTGTAGGAGTTGCTTAAAATTCACTTCACAACTGTTTTAATTGGTTATTATTGCTTTTATGGTGATTTTAAGAGAAAAAAAAGTACAGCAGTGGATGCTTTTAAGTCAGTCTTCATGGCAGAAGGCAGAGGACAGCCCCTTACAGACAGAGGTGCCAACAGTCTTTTTTTGCATTTTATTTCCAGCTACCGTTGGATAGGAGTACAGGTTTTGTAACTTTTTTTTTAAAGTAGGAAATAAATATATATATTTTATATATATAAATAGATATGGAATAAAGACCGACTTTAATATTATTTAATAATTAACTAATCAAATTTAATATTAAAGCCTTTAATATGGTTTCAGAAACCACTTCCTTTGTGACTTCAGCATAGCACGGACAGGGGTAACTTCTCCCGATTTTTCAGTGGCTGCAAATAGGGTCACCACAAGCAAACGGCCAGTAAATCGTCTGGCAGATTGGTGACACCAGAGGGTACGTCCCTGCTTGGCAGGGTCTGGTTGCGGACCTGCTGTTCACGTTTTTGTGCAATCCCCTTTTGAACACGCCGGAGCAATGAGCCTCCACAGCCTCCCGCAGCAGCAAACCGCGATGCTCGTTTTGTGCACCGGTGCTGTTTTAAAACTTATTCTTATGCTTTCATTGCATTTATTGCTTCCCGGTTCTTAACGACAGAGTTTGGTGAAAAGCAGACTGTGCGCCGTGGCCTGGTAGACCAAAGTCTCTGCTACAATAATGACAAATCGCCGCAATTAATTAATGTGGGTCCCAGCAACGCTTCACAATGCGACTGGATCAGGTCGTTACTTTGCTTCAGGCACTACCTGATCTCTGCCTATCTACCCCCCGTTTCAGGAGAACTACATTTAAAACCACCATAATTGCCTGGACGACATGCGGATCTCATTTGAAATAATTTCATTCAGTTTCCCCTTCCGTGTTTCTAATATTGTTTCTGAAGTATCATGACAATTTAAAATAATTATATTTTAATTAGCGTTGATTTTCAGTGGAAGTCGTGCACAACCACTTAACAACTTCCACATTAGCACCCAGATAAGTTCCCTGTGATTATTTGGAGACTCGAAAACAGGAAAAAAATGAGATATTGGTATAATCTTTGTGGAGTTTTTTATAAAAAGATCTCTAACAGGCTTTATGAATAGCACATGTATGTCAGAGCCACAGAAATAAGCAAAAACAGCATAGACAACAAAAACCCCAAACACACAAACTAGAATTCGCAATTGTCCAAAACATCTGCTCTAAATTTACTTTATCAATTTTAGTAAGAAATAACAGCACTGCACAGGATGACAATATACAGTCAAACAAATATTTCAACTCGTTCTGTAAACAGACACCTAAAGGTGGAGCGGGGGGTTGTGGGGGTTCAGGGTTGTTTTGTTGTTTCAGGTTGGGCTGTTTTTTGGGGTTTGGGAGGTTTTTTTCCCCTAGGAGTTATTTAGAGAATCTACCTATTCAATACCTTCTTTTTTAATGTTGCCTATCACCCGTTAGCCCCCAAACACCCAGCCAGGTCACCGCTCTTGCCTTCATCACTGAAGCAGAGCTGGGACAAACGGGGTGAGTTAGCCCGGCAAGCGGGGGCCTTGGCTGACGAGCGTCTCGGAAGAGAAATCAGTATTGCTGCAACTTAGGACAGATAACGTATTGCCAGATTTTCTGCAGATCACTCTGCAAATTTATGAAATCGGCCTTGTGATTGTTTTCCCCCCTCCTGCGCGGTGCGCCGAGTCCTCCCTACCCAAGCGTGGCAACGATTCCCCGCAGCAGCCTCGGGGCCTGGCAGACCGGGATGGGAGCCCCAAACCCCGCGGCAGCTAATGCCGCTTTGCTCCTCTGAAGTGGTTTTAACCTGGGATCCCAAAGCATTTTTAGCACCTCCTTTATGAATTACTTGGGTGTATCTGCATTCGTTTCATGGATGCAGAGATTCACCAGTCATGGGTATTCACTGGGAATGAAAGTCAAATGTCCTAATTAGTCATATAGTCCACTAATCACTTGATTATCTTCATTTCCTGAAGCCAGAACAATTTAATTTTAAGTTTTGGGGGTATTTGTGCACAGCAGGATATTAGCTCAAATTAGGATATATAGCTAAAAAGGAAGCACATCCATTTCCCTAGAAAAGGTTTTTGTTTTGAATACAACAGCATTTAAAAAAAAAAAAAAAAAAAAACCACACAGAAAAAAAACCAAAAAAAACCCAAAACCACCATAGCTAAGTAGCAGTGGTACATTGCTGACATACCTACATACTCTTTTTGACAGCCTGAATGATGGAAGTGCTTTTGCATCCAAAAGGAAGAACAGTCATGTTGCTCCTAGACTAAAATTGTCTGTGAGCAATCCATTTTGCAGAAACAGAGCAGAGCTTTAGAGAGTGGGTATTTAAATGACATGGCATTACTTCTAAAGGAAATATTACTGACAACAGCATGCAAATGTTTGGTATAGTTTTTGGCACAAAGAGAGAACATATGGTATTTAATGCAAGCAAATTAAACAGCTCTACGCTACAGTCAACTGGAGATGCATCCTACTGTAGCAATCCTAAATCCAGTATAAACGATTTCCCTCCAGATTTGCACCTGTATGAAACTGGTTGAACATATGCACGGTTCAAGAAAGTACGCATTGTTACATTTCATCGAGGCTTTCCAGATGCATACAAATGATGGATTCTAGGTAAAATTCATGGTAAAGGATTTGAGTAATTCAGAGTGTTTCCATTTCTGTTCCTGAACTCAAGTGGCTGATACGTATTCTCAGATCGGCCATCTGCATACGTGATCAAATCTCTCCTCTTCCATCATCAGTGGGTTTTTCTGTTCTTTATTTCATCTCAGTTGAATGTGTTTAAATTACCCTCATTCAAATGCGCCAGCAACTATCTGCAGAGCAGACCTAACTATCCAAAACCGTATGCTGCCAAAAAGAAGTCTACAAGAGCCTCCCCAACCACGGCGACTTGTATCACACATCAACGAAGCCGAGGTTGCTCAACACCACGCTGCACCCTGAGTTACGGGGATGATCCAATCCTGCCCAAACTTCTCGAGTGTTTAAGCTATACCAGCTGCTGCATCACAGCTGGGGAAGACTTTCCATCCCCTGAGCACAACCCAAACTCTAGGCATGGCATGATTTGCATTGACCACAGCCCAGCTCTTAGCTTTCAATGGCATCACCATGCTGCAGGCTTCATTTCTTCCCCTACTAAAACAAAGGCATTCTTCATCCTGTAATTTTAACTCTCTGGCTCTCCTTCAGCTGCTATTCCAACTCTACTTTGCTAAAATCTACCACACAATGCAAATAACCCAAACTAAATTTCCTGTGTAATGATATTATAATCACTGAATCTTCAGTTTCACCAATGTTCATCAGATTTGGCTCCTTTTCTAGGATGAAACCCAGAAAAAAAAAATCTCTGTTCGCATTGGCTGCTCAGTAGATTGTTCAGGGAGATAATTTTGTTTCACCTCTAGAAAGACTTTTAGCTAACCTGAAAATACTCTTGCAGTCATTGCCAATAAAGTAACCTAACCAAAATCAATGCTTCTGACTTCTTCCACAAAATTCAAACATCTATATTAACTTACATTTTCTCTTCCCTTGCCCTACCTATATACATCTAACCCTTTTGTGGGTATTTACATTACAATATTCATTTTAACCCATCCTTGATGCAACAAGCTAAGTTATATATTACAATTAATAGAGAAGTTGTCTTCTATTATTTTAAATTAGAGACAAATTTTGTTACCTTCATATATTTCATTACACAAGTTGTGCTACTGAAATGAAGGATTTATTTCTACACTTTAACATTGCTGAGGGTTAGTAATAATATTAAAATAAGATGTTAGGAACTATAGTCTCAGAATCAATGTCAAAATGTTTAGCGTAAAAATAGCTGAAACATCATCACTATGGAAACACTGCAGTTAAATTTAATATGAATTATCATAGATTCTTCTAGTAGTACAGACCAGCAGATAAGAGTCCAGACTAGTTTTAAAGGGAACAAGCTAAGAATTTAGGTGGTTAAACTCACTTACCAGGTACCTTAAACGTAATCATTTTCAGCTATGTGCATTAACCTTCTCTCCTGCAAAAAGAATTGCCTTCATGGCTATAATATGAACTATCAGTTGAAGTCTCCGAGTTCTCCACAAAAAAAAAAATCTCAGAAAATATCAAAAGAAAGAGCCCCATCTGCACTCTCTTTGATTAATGAATTAACTGCTCCTACAGGCACTTTCATCTTTAACTCTGGAAGACATCTCACAACAGCAAATATAATTATTTCTAGCTCTCCGTATTTTAAAAAAATGAAACATACATTTATACTGAGAGTTTGGGAAGCAGGGTAAAGAAAAGGGATAGTGCCACACTCTCTCATTAGCTTCATGTGAAAAGAAGGAAGATGTATAACAAGCAATATTTTAATCAATCTGGCCTCAAAACCTCTAAAAGAGAGTTTTCTCCAGTAAAAATTCTATGGAAGTTGAGCCATTTCCAAGTTCATGCTGGACACGGCCTCAGTTGCAGATGATGGTTAATGTAGGAAGGGGGTCACAAGGTTCCCTGCTCATGTGCAGTTTTAGTCCAATTTCATAAATTCTTCCCCTCCGCTGGGAAGAACAGCACCTTCCCAAGGACTCCGTAGTACAGGTATAAGTGGGTCTCTCTCGGCCATTGGGAATTCACCTGCACGAGTTGGTCTGACTGCAAACATTTGCCAGCGCGATGGGAAGGGGATATAAGGTAATGTTGTAATTTAATGTATTCGATGTACTTCTTGATATGAAATCTAAAGTGACTCCCCTCAATAAACATTTCTTTCTTTTTCATGCTTTCATTGTTATGGCTTAATAATTTTTTACTATGTCTCCTCTATTTTAGTGTTAAGAACTAACAAGTTAGACTAACTTAAGTGTCAGGTAAAGGACTAACACTTAGTTAAGTATTGGTCCTTTATTAAACAGACAAAAATTAATTCTACTGAGAGCATTCATCACTCAGAGCATCCTGAGCAATCCTGAACATCACTTAGAGTCAGCACAGGAGAACGCAACTTATTCACGCATTTCAAGCTGGGACTCAGTTCACACCGGGTTATGCTACTGAAAAGAAATCTGTTGACAAGTAAAAGGCACATTTCTGTCTAAAATTTTTCTGAAAGTGTAACCTGCCCAAGAACTGAGCAGGGCCCTGCCTTTTGGGCTTCCTGACAAATGAGGTTATTCAAGCTTACGACAAACAGCCAGCTCAGTGGTCAATTAAGAGCAGGCCAACCCACTTTTTATGTTGATTTAAAATATTATTGAATTACTGTGTCCAGAAATAGAAGTGGCTCTCAGCACATTGTCAGAGCACATGCCAGTGAGATCTATGGCAAAACCTAGAAAATACATTGAAACACCCCTAATATTAAAACGCACAGAAATCATGCGTGCAGGACACACGCCCTGGAAAACACCACGCAGCCACATCCAGGGTTTTCACCTGTTGAGGTGAAAGTCAGTATTTTTGGCTCTTACTTTTACAGGTTAATTTGTATTTCAAGATTTTGAGAACTGCTAAGGAGCATGGGGAAGGCAGGTAAGTGTAGCAGCTCTGGCCCATCCTGGGGGAACTTCTATTTTTTCATTATCATCAGTGTCTTCTCTCAACTGATTTAATCAGTAGGCATATTATATGGTGACAGTCAGCACCTTTATGTCAGAACTAACCATAAATCAAATCAGCACTATAAATGTGCTGAAGATTATATAGGTCTGCCCAGTTTTTTGCTGCCAAGATAAAAACCCCAGCAGTGACAGCTGAGGTGCTGCAGTTTGCCGAAGGCACTGTATCAGCTATGTGAGTCCTGGGGAATGGAATTAAGACGACATTAAAAAAAAAAAAATTTAAAAAATTGAAATAGCTGGGGATTGGAAAGAGAAAAAAAGAAATCTTGGTCTGCTAACTTACACGTATGACAACTATTTTGAAAACGTTGGTGCCTGGTGTAAGAGTGGAAGGTTTCAGGATGGGAAAAAACACTTTGTAGAACAAAACAGCAAACCCAAAAGATTCAAGAAAAAAAAAAAAAAAGGTAATTATTACACTGGCATGATGGTTGTTATTAATTTATGAGTATTTAAAGAAAGCAATGGCTCTACATAACATAATGAGATACTACTATACGGACCATCAGACATTACACCCTGAGACAAAGAAAAGAAGTTCAATGTAGAAACAGTTTTAACATGCTTGTTCTGTGACAAGCAAGAGTGAGTTCTATAGAAACTCCTTTTTTTTGTCATAAATCATATTAGTGCAAAGTCTCTAGGAATCCCCGTTCTCTACCTGAAAACTTTCTACTCTGATACTTCTTGTCACTCAATAAACAACACTTAGATCAAGGATCAGCAATCTTGACAAAAACAGAAAAGCGCATTTTAAATCATAATCCAAACTGTAAGAACCAATTCTGGAATCTCCATCTCTGCCGAGCAGCGGCACCACGTGCACAGCAAGTTTGCACCCAAGCAGATTTGGGGAAAAGGCATGATTTGTTCAACATGGGAGCTGCTCGCAGACCTTGGAGTTATTTAGGGTCGCATTTTATTTGCCTTTTCTCACATGGGGCATCTCAGTAGCAGTTCATAGGGATAAGAGTTGTTTGATAGAAACCATCTATCAAGTTAATTACTGAAAGTACCTTTTTCTCTAAGATTATGCCGATGCGTGCTGGAAGGAACCCCAGGTGAGGGTGACGCAGCCGCAGCGGGAGCCTGAACAAGCCAAGCAGCAACAGTGACAAAGCTTTGCCTTCAGCTGATCATGTTAACTGGAGGGCATGGAGAGCACTGTGCATTTCCCTCCAATGAATTTGGAATTATGTAAGTTTTCTGCTTTTATGGGGAAGGGAAAAAAAAAAAAAAAATCAGGTGGAAAGGCAGTAGAGCTTACTGACATATCTTGTACTTATATAAAACTATATGCTTTTACAGATATTTTATGCAGTTTAGGTTTTCAGAATATTAAAATGTATATCTCCTCCCCGCAGGACTATTCATTGCATGTGTTATTTTTAAAGTGACTGTTACTATTCACCTAATAAGATACCTACACATCTAGCTAGTGCAAGAAGCCTGGTGACATAAGATTATAACATTAGCATACAAGGCTTCTCATGTATAATTTATAGGTACGATGGTTTAAGCTTTTTCCCTCCCTTCTTGGACGCTAGGCATAGTGTTCAATTTCAGCTAATCCTTTCATCTTTTTCAATCTAGATTGTGAAGGTCAAACCAAATGCAATATTCCTTATATAACCCGAACCAAGGTCAGCCTTTGAATTTTATGATCAAAATTTCCCTCAGGAGGATAAAGTAGGAGGCAGCAATCAGTTCACCTCCCAAATCTAACCCTAGCTAATTACTGAACCCTGCCATTCTAAAATGCCTATGTTGAAAAAGAAAATAACACTTGTACCATATTTTTTACAGGCTCAAGGGCAAAGCTGAAGGAGTCACACAGAGCACGTGATGGGACCTTCCCTTTAAACTGCATTCTGTATGATTTGAAAGAGTGGCTATATATGCTATAAAGCTAGCCCTTTTGCCTTTATTTGATTGCTTTTTCCCTAAAGATAGATTGATACATACTTATGGGCCACACATGGCAATACATCTGTAACAGTACTTTGTGCGTGAATTCAAGTGTTAGAGATCTTAGTGGTTTCTTCAGAGTGAAAAGCATCCTGCCCACTTATGTTCTTTCGCTCACAGCTGACAAAGTTTGAGAGGGGAAGGATCAAAGTACTTGACATTTGAAACTTTCACTCCAATTGCTGCTTTTAATTCCCAGCCTGCAGATACCAACGTAGACATAGGCAATGGAAGGGAAGAAACTCCTTGGGTTGGCCAGTGCCCGTCTGCAGCCCAGCGGCTTGCCAGGCTGGGCAGGCAGGGAGGTGCTGGTGGAGCTCGGGGCTCTAACGTCTCACATCTCCTAAACTCACATTTGCCTGCACCAAGCTGCTCTTCGCTTAATAGGTGGGTGGGTTTTCTGCAGAACTGCAATTTCAGCATGAGAACAGAAGGGTTTCTGCATGCACGCTCGTCCCGGAGCCGTTCCTCAGCCATCCCCCGCGCCCTTGGCTTGGTCGTGCTTACCATGCCCTCCGGTACTGGAGTCCTCCGAGTAGCTGCAAGCAGGGTTAGCAAGCTACTATCTGAAAATGAAAGCTAGCACCGCTCCAAAGTATTTTTCTTTTTCCTCTTAAAATGCAGTGTAAAGGAACAGGGTTCAGCTATTTAACATGGGCAAGTTGGGGGGCGTCCTAGAAAACCAGCCCTCCATGCCACATTTCCATGCCTCCTACATTTTGTGTCCCTTAAAGGTCTTAATATTGGTCATAACAGGGGAGTTTTTGCCACGTTCCTTGCCTGTTGCAAATACACACACCATCACGCATTCACTTGTAAACCACCTTCATTTGAAGGACATGTAATTAGGAAAACAGCACACTAGTCAAGTGATATGTTAGCAGTAAACAGAGGATTTCATGCTGCTTTTTTTTTTCTTCCCTTCAGTAAATACTGGATGCATAGTTACTCTTTCATATTACCTTGAGTCGACACTTGCCATGTCTCAGGCTCAAATCAAATACCGGAGTAAAGATAATTTCACATGTCTTGGATCAAGCACAAAGTGTTTCAGACTTATAAACAGGAGCAAATAGAGGTGAGAGAAAACTTTGTCATTTCCAGTAAAGCTTTTTGACTTTTTTTTTTTTTAACTTCAGTACAGGATAAATAATTTGTAAGCATCCCAAGAATGTCCAGACAGCAAAAGTAAGAGGAGAAGGTAGCTTTTTTTTTTTTAAAGGTGTTCTCAAGAGAGTATTTGTATAAACTGTTGTTAGACATGGTGGTGTAGGTGGACTGGAAGAACATTTCTATTTGGAAATACTCTTTGCATATCGCCAATGAATAAAACATAGCCCTTTGTGTGCACATTACATCATGTAGCATGACTAATCTTGGAATACTTCCTGGCTTTTCTAAATTCCAGAAAATTAGCAGATTAGCTCAAGTTGACGTTAGTAAAAGATAGCCTGTCACCTTAAGACTCAGTTAAAAAGAAATTAAACAACATAGAGGCTTCTGAAAACTATTCTTGTTGGTTGCCCGGTCCCTGTCAGTAATAATACCATCTGTAAACTTGGTGGCTTCATTCTACTAGACTCTTTTTTGCACTATCATTTACCACTTTCTTCGTCGGTAGTCTAAGAAAAAAGATATTCAGATCTTCTTGCAACACGTTTTTTACACTCCTTAAATAATACTACCTGAATTGGATCTTCAAGTTAAGGATCACTTTTAAAGGACGTAGTCCTAGATCTTTCTTTTCTGACTGGAAAGTTGGACAGGCAACAATTTAAAGAGAAGGGACAAGCCACAGACAAGCTTCTGCTTTATAATCTCCAAAGGCTGAATATTTCATAAATTCGGTTTGTAAAACCCCTGCGGAAGGGACTGTAATTTGGATGAGCAGCTGCCCGCTGCCCACCAGGAGTCCTCCCGGTGAACGCTCAGGGTCCGCGGCACGACAGCAACACGAGTGAGGAGCAGCAGCAAACCCCGGCACCCGGCAATACCAGCGACAAACAAAAATAGAAAAACCTCACAGCCGCTCGCTGTGCACTGTCCTCGGGAAGCGGGGAAACCACACCGCCAGTACCAGTGCAAATATTGCAGTTTAGTTGCCAAGCAACCCCCTTATCCTCTGAAATTCATGTTCAAGTAGCTATAAAATCACTTGTTCAAAGGAACCGGAAAACAAAAACAAGTTGTATCTGTGGCATCCTATTTTGCTAAGCAAAGTGCAGGAGAAGCAAAATCTAAACCCCAACTGAGGCTTTCTGAATGTAAACAAACGGAAATAACAATATTAGCTTCAGGATGCCAAAACGGCGTATTTCTCATTGTGCAAATAAATAAGCAGAGCGCTGTTGGGATTAGTGTTTTCCAAAACGCACTTTGGAAAGGGAGACCTGCTCACGCGCCGGCGCCCGATACGACCCACCTCCCGTCCAGTGGACCAGGTCATCTTCAGGAGCTTCAAAATATTATTTTGTTGTAGACTGTAGGGCAGAAATTGTAGCAAATATTAGCAATAGCCATCACAGCCAGCTGACCTGCTGTGGCAAATAGTCAAAAATTTGCATAGGCATTTCTAAGGGTTCAGATTAACTTGATCATAAGCACAATACTCAAACATCACACATCCCAAAAGCTACTGGAGGGGTGGGGTGTCATTTTATTCTTTCATTACTATAATAAGTGAATGGAAGTGAATTACAGTCTGATGTGAAATCAAGTACTGGGTTTTTAACCCAGTTGCTCGCTTTTGTTCATCCACCTACTATGAGAACTGAACAGAAATCCCAGCCAAGGACCACACATTTTAGTGAACTATTTGCAGATTTCCCATTATTCTGTAGTATGTATTCCACAAACAAAAATAAGATTTGCGTGCACATATACTTGTACAAAGCATACGTGTATATACAGGTATGCACACATACTCATGAGATTGACCCTTTCACATCTATAATGTTAACTCCCTTCCTCTTGTAATGCTTTCAAAATCGAAACATTTCATTTGGACACTCTGGATGTTTTGGGACAGAAAGCTTTAATGATAAGGAAAAAATGAATCTTTCCATTTCAAATCTAATCAAATATTCTGCTTTACCCAGTATATTTATTCTTCTGTCCAGACAGATTTGGAAAAAATAATTTAAGAGGTTGCTATTTAAAACCAATTAATGAAGTAATAATAAATATTTTAATTCTTCCTTTTCAGTTGCTGTATGAGGGTCTAACCAGACTTCACCAAGGCTTATAATAGTCTTACTGTTATCTGCAGTTGCCATGCCACACCATGCCCTTCTCTGAAGCCTTGGTCAGGGGGAGTCCTCCTCCCCTTGTCCCCTTGAAATCTCCTTTTGGCCACCGAGAACTGCAGTTTGGGGTAGTGCAGCTGCACTGGGACGGTAAGGGCATCCTCTCCAGAAACAGCATCCCTGGAGAGACAGCTCTTTACACAGATACAGCAAATAAAACTTGAGAAGAAAACAACAACGGACAAACAACCAAAACCACAAACAAACAAAAACAACCAAGAAAGTGATCTTCATGTTAGGAAGACTTTTAATCAAAACCAAAATTTACTACAGGTTAGAGGCAACATGGGGAGTACAAGAGCTTCAGATAGTGGGTAATTCATTTTATAATATTTCTGAAATGCTCTGATTGAAGGGTTTGGGTTTTTTCTCTTCTCTTTTTTAAGGACAGAATCTTTTAAACTATAATCAGTCTCTGTCACTGTGCTGGTCCATAATACTGTGTCTTTCACTAATCTTATTTTTCTGTCTCCCTGTTTCACCTTGCTTTTGAAATGTTATCTTCTCCAGGATAATAAAGATATACCTCCTGAAGGTCTTTTTCTTCTGTTTTTCAAACATATAGTTTTTAGCAAAGTTCTGGTATGGGAAAATAATTGCATGAGAGTGAGCCGGGGATGAAAGACGTGCAGAGAGCAGAAGACTGAGGGGATGGTTGAATGTGCCTCATTCTTCCATCCACAGCATCTCTGCCTGGGGAGCTGCAGGCATCAGGAAAAAATGGTCATTACAACCCATGAAACGCAGGTTGGGTGGAGAGTTAAACATTTATTGGGAAGATTTTTTTTCCTGAAGATCAAGACATCCTCGGTTTCCTTGCGAAAACTCAGCCTACAGGACCCGAGACTTAAGGTTGAAGAGTTGAACCTAAAATTAGCAACAAGGGCCTGGGCGCAAACCAAAGAGTCTGCTCCGACCTTCAGCGGGGAGCTGCCAGCTGAGGCCAGGCTTTCACAGCTGGCCAAAGCCCTGTCATTACCGTAAGCAGACACAGTCTGGTCTCATTCACAATTTTGTTCAAATGCCACACAAACAACTTCTGTGTGGCTCTTTTTTTTCTTTCTTTCTTTTTTTGGGGGGGTGGTGGGGGTAGCAGTGGTGATAACCATTGCAGAACTAGAATGAAGCTCCAGGCTTTAGCTGCAGATTCAATTGCTCATGAAGGATGACTGTGTCATCCATAACGCATTGGCAACAAATTCATATAGTTAACTGCAAATAAAAGTTTGAGCAACGGATCTATGGATAAAATCATTCCTGAGGAGGCAGATAGCAAACTCCCACTTAAGTCCTTCTACTTTATATATATCTATGTGTGTGTATGTATATATATATACATATATGAAGAGATATAGATAAGACGTATAAGAGAGATATATATTCATGTATATATATTTTATGGATCTCAATTTTCAGGAAGTTGGAAGCTTCATGTTTTCTGTTCTTAAGCCCACCCCATTTTAGAGTTCTTAGGAAATCAGGTCATACCAGTACATACTTTTTCCTCTATGGTTTCTCCTGCACTTGGGTTATAAACCAGGACCCTCTCTAGCCCAAAATAATCAATAGCATCACACTGGTTTTAACTAACTGTACTTTCTATACATGAAATCCAGTCTTAATAAGCATTGTAGCTACTTACATTTCTGCACTTCTGCAATCCTGTTTTTTTGGAAACATACAGGTGAGTTTAAAATGTTTAAATGTTCATTTACCCGTACAAAAAGTTACTGCCCTTACCCATGCTAATTTGCTGAATCCTGGCTATAGATTAAAGTTTTACAGCTTCTATAACACCACACTGAAGTAATTTAATTTGCAAGTCCCAGCCCTGGAGGAGAGGGATGAAGATGGGACCTGGAGGAGCCACGTCCTGCATATCTTAATATTCAGGGCAGATAATCACATCTAGCCTCCCCCCTGCCCACACATTTCACTTGTCCCCTCTTCCAATAAGCAGAGAAAAGATCTATTGGAACAGACTTTCAAAGCCACAGGCACTTTCCATCCCTCCCAAGTCTAGGTGGTTTCTGCCTAGGAAGCAAAATGCAAAAGGTTTTATGTATTCTCATTTGCTTAGTGTGTCCCTTTATTGCCACACTTGAACTAAGCATCGTCCTTACATCTTTTGAAGCTCAGAAATCCTCCACTTCCTAGTGACTCACTACCACCACCTGTCTACCATAATCTTAACAAATTTCACTCCCCCCCTTACTTTTTTCCTGCTTCTTTGCATTGATTTTGCTTCCTGCCGCCTCTGTAGCCACTAGAGAAGTTCCAGGGTCTTCAGCAGGTCTAGGTCAAAACTTGTGTGCGGCTGATCTTCTCCAACAGTCAAACCCCAGTTTTCAGAATGAACCGGTTTGCACGTTTTTATGCTCCTACATAATTTTTATTCACTTGTAGGTCTGGCTTACTAGAAGAAATGTTTCAAGTAGACAATCCTAAGCATGCCAAAATTTTTCACTTCTTTTAATAAGATACATTTTTCTATGACAAGGAGTTACCAATGTTATTGGCGAGTCTCATGAATTCAAAGCCCAATACAGATGGCAATCATTTTTAAGAGTCCCTGCTTCCTGTCTTACAGTAATTTATATTGTTACATTCAAAACACTTTTCCTGGCTAAAAAAAAAATTAAAGTCTAATCTGAAAAAGCAGTAAGAGCGTTAATACTAAATCCTGCCTTTTTCTCACAAGCTCACAGATTTTTATTTGGTTTTGGGGGGTTTTAGTTTGGTTGGGGGCG
>JAOBAS010000083.1:40138732-40150496 GCA_025311575.1 Elanoides forficatus
TCTTGGTTTTGACGGTACCATCTTGCAACGGGCCGTTGCTTTTGATTCTTCTTTGGGGCTGTCGTAGAGCCTCCTTGGTGTAGAGCAGATTTCTTTTCTACTCACCTCCAGCACTGCAGCACTGCCATAACTCAGATACTGTGGATTATGACTGAAAAGACATTAGTCAAACTACTGAAATAACCTAGATAAGATCCCCAGTATAAACAGATTATTAGGCTAAAAATCGCTCCAGCTGAAAAAAAGCTACCTTCTCTGCACCACAAATTGCCGTCAGCTAGGGCTAGAGGACCAAACACAGGGAGCTGCTACCCATAACTCAGTTCGAGCACACTATTACTCTGTAGTACTTCTCACAAGGTGCCTGCGTGCATTCTCGTTACGTCTTTACTTGTTATTCTCCTTAATAAAACAAGTAATTTTAAAAATGGCAGGGTAGTAAGCGAGATGGAAGGAAAGATCACTTACAGTATGTCTATGTTCCTTTCAAGTACAATTGTCATTAATGATCTATTATATTATTAATAAAATCAATTTAGTTACAGTGTTCTGTCAGGATGTTTAGCAATGATATAAATATTATCGGTACTAAAATTATTTTTATGAGCTAAGAACGTTACAAACCAAGATCATTCCATCAAACATCATAGCCCATTGTTAATGTACACTGACAGTATCTACCTCACCCCAGGTTTTCAAATATTAATTTTCCAAGGCAATATACCCAACTTCAACTTAGACAAAACTGGAAAACATAATTTGTCATTTCTACAATAAATGCAGATGGGGACACATTATTCTCATATTGCAAATGTGTGGTACTCCATTATGCAGAACATGGAGAGGAAGGAATCACAAGCAGTTATTACTCCTCTATGTTTTAATGAGCAGTTCTTTCATGGGGAAAAATATAGCTGTTGCTATTTCTGTGTATGTGTATTATCCCTCTAACTAATACTTGTGTGATGATATCATGAATGTACATATGGTAAATATATTTGGCATTAACCTGTATTTGCTTCATGGCAGAAGTTGTCTAGCATGCTCACTACCACCATATGCTTAAGCCCAAACAAAAAATATGAAGGATTTAAAAATAAAAAATGTCTCAGCAACATTTGAAACCATATGGCACAATTATATTTCTTACCAGCTATTTACTCCGTGTGTCTCTAGTCTGACAATCAACCTTGGAAAACACAGAGCAAAGCACATGTCATACCACAGAGTTGCTGGACAACACATGACATTTGCTTTGCAAAGAGATATGACAGAAGATTATTATTATATGATCCAATTATTGTACACATTTCAAGGCAACCATGAAAAATGAAACAGACCAAGAAGTTTTCCAGACAACACGCAGATTAGGAAAATGAAAGTCCCCTTGATATTTTAATGGAATGTCAGAATAATCAAGAATGTCTTGTTAGTTATTTGTCCTCATTGGTAGAGATTTGTGAATTCAAAAG
Organism: Elanoides forficatus; assembly: GCA_025311575.1. NCBI lineage: Eukaryota > Metazoa > Chordata > Aves > Accipitriformes > Accipitridae > Elanoides > Elanoides forficatus. Next base: position 40,140,205 of record JAOBAS010000083.1, read on the forward strand.
AGAGGTAACTGTAAAGGTGGAAAGAGATATGGATGAAACCTTTCCATAACAGCAATAAGTTTTTGAGGAAATAAATACATCTTTATCCAGTTCTACGTTAGGAACAAACAACCAAGAAAACCAAATAATCTAAACATCAATGGAAATTTGGTGCAGGCAGCCTGGCTGAAAAATCTGGGCTTTTTTCTTATATAAATGAGGGCAGTTAATATTTCCCAGTAGTTTCACACACATGTGAAGGTCTGAAAACAGAAAAAAGGGGAATCATGTTTCAGGCTTGTTGGCATTTTCAGGAGGACCCAAGAGCAATAACAGAGCAATTCTGCTTCTGTTTTCATAATTCGCATTTTTCTATGCATGCCATCACTCAATTGTGTAAGTAACCCATGCACACGCAGTAGTTATTCAAATACTGGGATAGGGATAACAAGACACACACAACAGTTATTCAAATACTAGGATAGGGATAAGAAAGATCCAAAATGAAAGTTAAAAAAAACCAAACATATCGATGTACCAAAATTTTATGTCATTTTTCAAAAACAAAGAGCAGAATAAAGAAATATTTAAAAGAAAATCTCATTTAGATTGGGATAAAATTCCTCAGTCTGCTGAAGTGTTTTGGAGTCATTTAGGTCCAGATCCACACTGAACAGGTACATGAGTCTGAAGTTTTTTCAACTAGACAAAGAATTACAGACCCATTTCTACAACATTTACTCCATCGCCTGTATGACCGGCAGCAAGCGACACCTCTGGCTAATTTACGAGTGAACAAATAAACGCTTTGGCAATAAAACTCGCATGAGATCATTTACAAAAAGATTTATTCCCACCAGAAACAATTTTTAGAGACATGAGGGTTTAGTTTTGCCCACCAAGTTATTCATTAGCTGTTTCATAAGAACAGGTAGTGGCCAGCAATGCTTTCTCTAGCTACATGCATGGAGCGGGGTCGGGAACGCCCGGGACTCCTGACCTCCCTCCCATCTGTCTTCCGAGGAGCACAAGCAGCTCTACCTTAAAGCACGCTATGACGATAACACAAAGGCGATTATCTCTCTATTGGCACTGACAGGTTATCCTTACCGCAAGGCCGTGAGGCAGGGATACTGGGATCACACAGGAAAATCCTTGATAAGGCTTTTTAGGCAGAGAAGGAAACCAAGACATAGAAACTCTCCAGGAAAACAAAGAACTTTGCGACTGCTCAGTTTTCTCTCTGAATCCTTCATTCTTCATGATCTAATCAAATGCTTATCTTGGCATCACCTGGTAAAATTGAACTTAACCAAGACCTGAAACAATTTAAACGTCAATTCCTTTGATTTAGCAAAGGGAACAGATGCACGATGAATCAGAAATACCACATACGCTCTACCTCAGAGCCAGATATAAAGCCACACAAATGCCACAAATACCATTTTATATTTGTGCTTAAGAGCTGATACGAAGACTAGGTCCCTAACGTTACACATTGCCTGCAGGAGCCACCCCGCGGCCTCGGTGGAAGCCAGCAGCACCGCAAGCATCTCTTGGAAAGTCCTAAGGGGTACAAGAGACCACACAACCTGAGGCTGCTCGTTAGCACGTGAACAAATAGGGGTATCGAAACCTTTCTGCGTTGCTCTGATGTTTTTATGCTATACAAAGGAGGTCCATCTAATCTTTGCCTGGGATGCCATCTGGACACTGTTCAGAGTATTTGCTGACCTGTGTGCAGCATCCTCTTATACTATCAGCTCTGCAGCAAGGGAATTCTGGTTTCCATAGCTCAGTAAAGTAGAAACACCAATTCTGACTAGCATTCAAAATAAATCAAAAAAAAAAAAAAAGGAATTCACACACAAAATAAGGACACACAAAGAAGTTATTTTAGGAAATTACTATGGGAAAAATGGTAATCTGTGTACAGTGCTGCAGTAAGGTTGAATTATAGGCCACAGGCTGTGTTTAGATAAACACTGTTTTCAAAATTGTTGGACTTAGTCTGAAGAAAAAGGAAAAGCGTCTGAAAAGCCTAGGAAAAAAAAAACCCAATCAAATACCTTTTGAGCTACAAACCACCTACAATGCTGATTTCTGATGTTGACTCTTGCCTATTAATTTCCTGTTATCCCATCAAACTGTCCATGGAGCTAAACCACTCTGAAAATGAGTTGGATGTCTCTCAGAAAAACATATGCTGCAGTTAAGCAGAGTTATTTATTTTTGTTATGAATTTTCTGGGGCCTTTATCTACTCCCAGCGACCTAGATGAGATCTCGTCCGTAGCTTGCATCAATGGGACAGGACTCAACATTGTAGGTTAAGAACAGCCAGGTAGGGATATGAGGAAAGGGTACAGTATGAATATCGAGTAAGAGAAACAAGACATTGTTATAATTTATTACTGTCGTGATAAAAGATAATTAGCATACTTATTCACAGGCTTTTCAGAGAGACGATCGACAGAAGGGTATAGTGACCAAATCTTTTTGGGTAGGATCCAGAACCAGATTTTGAAGATCTAGATTGAGGTTTTAAGTGCGTCAGCCCAAGCTGCAATGCTGAAAGCCCCCGCGCAGCCTCGCAGCTCTCTGACCAGCCCGAGCTCGACTTCTACCTGCCCAAGGGACCTGCCCCAGCCTCAACGCAAACACCAGACCTGTGCCTGATCAAAACCGGGGTTTTGCAAGAATAAATCTTTAAAAGTGTTCAGAATGTTTGGCATTTTCAGACAGAGTCCAACAGGAGGAAAAAAAAAAAAAAGTTTTCATTTTCCTTTAGGTGTTTGCTGGGACAGAGAATTTTCAAGTCATAAAATATGCCCAGGCAAAGCGGGGAATGAAACCTGGGTCTTCAATAAGCTGGGCACGTGTTTTAGCCATTAAGCTGTAACACAAAACACAGCTCTTCCTCCAGCTCTATCGCCTTTAGCCCTCGCACGAGGGAAGAAAAATCACTGGTGACAATTCACAGAGAGACCCACACTGATGACAAGCAGTAACACCCACCTGTACTTTCTTTTTCCCCAGGGATCCAAGGCCACCAGTGTTCACCACCATCAAGACACCCAATTAACAGTGGTAAGGGAATCAGCACGAGAAAAAGCGCTGGATAAATTTTGGCCTAACCTTGTACGTGTGTATGCACACACAACCTGAGCCTCCTTGTTTTCACTGTTGCTCCAAAAGAAAGCATGAACAGTTTAAGACTAATAAAACAACTCTGCTTTCAAATACTTATCATCATGTTCTTCAGTGCTTGAAAAATGTGTAGTTTACTGTGCAAAAGGCTTTTTTTTTTTTTTTTTTTTAAAAAATCAGAGTCCTGCATCAGAAACACTGAAGATGCTCATGACTAAAAGCAGCCAAAGCAAAACAGCAGGACAGCTCATCGGTGGTCACACAAGGCCATAAGGGATGGTGTGGTGATTTTGCTCAGGGGAAAAATCAAGTAATAAGTTGATGCAGTTTGGTAAAGATAAATGAAATCATTTCCTCCATATACATATTCAGAGAGGAAGAAATGAAAACAAGGACAAATTGGTACTCGGGGGCTGAATGTGTCCCTGCTGTCTCCTGTTGGAGGGCTTCCACTAAGTGCAACCCTGCTGGAGCCCTTACGGTAAGCAGCCTGAATACAGATGCTGTCTTGGGCATCACGCTAAGTATTGCTTTTAGTCAGCTCCACTGAGTGGAAAAGGTCACCTTTGGTTTCCTTTTAAGCAGTCTTTAAGTAGCAAGTTAATGGTTGTGACTATGCTGAATTCCCTGGAAAAAGGAAAACAAAGCTCTCACGTTGGGGATGGGGTGGAGGGACAAAGTCAAAAGCTGCTGTGCTCTTTCTCATGGTGATATTTATTTCTTTTTCTTTTTTTTCCAGTGAAAAGCCAACTTTGGGGGGAGAAAATCAATAACAACAACAATAACATTACACTTTTCCAGCTATCTCTGCCTCTGAGCGAGGTGCACAGCTACATGCCATCTCACTGGGCATCTCCAAGAAACATTTGTCGATTATAGTTCTTGTGCTCAAAACACAATCACAGAAGACGACTCCAAGAGGAAAACTTTCTGTTCCAAAAAGTCACAGCAAACTGATTTCGGTGTGAGAAATGCAGCAAATTAACCCAAAGACAAGAAAAAGCCAAAGGGACCAGACAATTATCACAAGATTTTCAACTCCTGAAAGATTGAGAAATAGGAACAAACACACCCTAGGACAGCTCGCGTGATAGCAGTTGGCTATGCATGCCCCCGATTCCTGCAGAAAGTCAAGGCAATGTGAAATATCATCCGGGAAGTTATTCTATACTGTGGCAGTACATTTCAGTACCTGTACTCCGATCCTGTTAAAAATTTACAGCAAGCAAAACCATACAGTTATTTGAATATATCAACTTGATTCCAGCAGCCCCCAGCATACTACTCGTACAGACTGTATATCAAAGTAGGTTATCAGTTTTTGAATAAAGATGATATAAGGAACAACAAAATTCAGATAAGATAAACAGATAGTTCACCTGCGACCAAAATTTAAAAATACCAATAGGAATAATTTTAGTAACTCTTTGACATAAATCATTTTAATGAAGGTTCATGGTCTGGACTGCAGCTATGTGAAAAGAAAATCAAGAAGCTTTGCAACCTTACTTCTATTAATAGTCTTACTGTGTATTTTCACTATAGGATTGAATTAGAGTTGAAACCTGTAGATATGTTAAGAGGTCCTCTTTCAGGTATGTAAAGAATGTTTATTCATAGGAAAAAAGGTGAATTGAGCCAGGAGACACTCGCTGGCATTTTTTGGAGCTGGACCAAAAGCAAGCGATTGAAAAAAAAAAAAAAAAAATTTATCTGTGAAGCATAACTGCCACCTTGTGATTGAACATTGCAATTCAGGTAGTATTCAAGGGCACAAAGCATTTGTATTATAGTTGTCTCTCCCTCCCAAAGCATCCTCAACCTTTGGAGAAAAGATTTGAAGGTGAATTAGTGATTCTTTTCCATGGACCTTCACAAGTGGGTGGCACATGCTCCCAAATCAAACCAAGGCGGCCATTAACATTTCTGGTCATTAGGACTCTTGTGTTTAATCAAACTTCTGAATGAGGACTACATTTTCTACTTCACTATTCTATTATTCACCAAATAACCATTAATTTTCATCACCACATTAAAAAAAAAAAAAAAAAAAAGATATTTTCAGAATATTCCTTCCCTTAAGCAATTTATGTCATTATCCACAAATATTACATGGTTATGTGTGGGAAGGAATAGTCCTTCCACTTACAAATAAGAGCATTAAGAGGATGTCAATGTGGTCAGATACAGAATTTAAGAAAGGTTATATTCCTAGCACATGCTATGAGAAGTTTTACTAAAAGTTTAGGAAAGAGCTATCTCTGTATGTTACTGTGCATTTTATTTGAAATTCCCTTTTCATATGAAGACAGTGAAATTCCAAAGATGCATTAAATTATTGTGAATGAAATCCTGAAGAACTTCGCATGTGAGCAACCTTTATATTAAAGACTTATGTGAGAATATGCTCAGCACATCTGGATTTCTCACTTTTCATAGACATACCAAGTCAACAGTTCCGTTGCCCAACTTCAAATATCTGAATGTGGTTAATCAATACAAAAGTAGTCACAATATGCAAGAGAAGGGAAGTTAAATGGTAAAAATATATGACAAATGAAAAATTAATATGAATTTTATGTTCTTACTTTCTTTTGAATATAACTTCTCTTACCAATACAAGAAATATTCGACTGTCAAGGCTTTTATACTAAGGGTGTCTTAGTGTACTCTTGTATTAAGAGTACACTTAGTATCTCATACTAAGTGTATCAAAAGGACACCATACATAAAGGAGAAGTAGAAAGACCTGGTATTAAAAACTATAATTAACTTTACTCAAAGTTAACTTAGTATTTTAATAAACTTTGGTCATTCAGTTACAACCTAGAACTTCAAGCTGATTGGCAAGCACATGAAATACAGAAGTGTTTGATTTATCTCAGCAAGATATTCTTGGTGAAAACAGTCTCCATAAGCAGGTTCTTTTTTTCCCTTGAAGACTGTAGTCATAAAACATCCTTGCAACAGATGACACACCTGTATGGTCTAACTTAACTTTGCAAAAATAAAAGAAAAAACCTTGATTAGAATGGAGGAAAAACCCTAACTGTATCTAGCACCAGTCCCTTGTCTGGTTTGTAACAAAATTAATGTTGGGGTGCATTTGGTGTTTCTGCTGTCTGTGTGCTGTTCATCCCTTCGACCCAGAGCCTCAGGGTAGGAGGGTCCCCTAATTTTGAGGTGTCAGACGCTCTTTGGCGAAGTTTACCATGACAGAGGGCTACTCTGGGACATCCCAGCAGGTGAGGGCTTGCTAAACCTTGAAGCAAAATGGGAAAAGAGAAGGTGTTAGGCGCAATTTTGTCAGAGTCGGTCCTGTCCTGTCCCAACAGGCACCCACCTCTGCCCAGAGTTTAAAGCAGGAAGGGGGCAAATGTTGCGGGCTGTCTTATGGCATAGTTGGGGGAAAAGCAGGACACTGATGATTTGCCAAGGTAGTCCAAAATCTAAGGAAAAGACCAAGCATTGTCAGAGCCTTTCAGAAGGCTAGAGGTGAATTCTACAGGCAAGACAAACAGTATTGCAAAATGTATTGTGAAGATTAATAAGATGTAAAAAAAATACAAAAAACATGCAAAGAAAAAACAATCAGAAAAGATCATAGTGACCATGACAATGCAAGTCTTCTGGTCTTTGCTGGGCAGCACTCAACACCACTGCGTTGCAAGAGAAGGGCACGATCACTTCCAGTATTTTCCCTATACCTGCTGCCTCATTTTCACCACTGATGAGTTTTGCATCTTTTATTCCTGGGAGTATAGTCTTGACATCATTCCCGTGCTGACCATGATGGCTAATACTTTGGGGCAGAAAGTTACTTGTGCTTCATTTCTCCAGCATAATTTGGCAGCTCTCGGAGCCAAGCATGCCCCACACGTACCAAGGAATACCCTCGTCCTCCACACTGCAAAGCTCTGCAGAGCCAGGATCAAGTCCAAGTCCTATTACATCCCCTAGAAAGACTCCTGTTCACTTCACTGGGAATTGAATCAGACTCAGAAGTAGTTTAGAAGTCAACTTGCATAAGTGAATAAATAAGTAGCCTAGAAAAAAGGAGCATAATGACTTTAGTAGGCCATGCATTTGGTGCAATGTTAGTGGTACATGTGATGGATGCTTCCTGATTTTAAATAGAACTATATTTAAGGTTATGTCTATCAAATAAGTCATTGCTAATTTGATACATGTGTTCTGTTAAAATAAATACCTGTACAAGCCCATGAAAATTCAGAGTAATGCAATTATTATTTTAGACTTTTTATATAAAGTATCCTATCACCATGGCATTCAAATTTATCCTTTCACGTATTTACGATAGACATGTTCAGGCAGTATGTGCATCAAAATGGAATTTCTGCACTTCGTCTGTATACAAGTTTTACTTGTCTGCCTGTACGTATATACATGCACATATTTTTTTCTCTCAGGAAAAACACTGCATGGAAGTGTTTGCAAAACTGATTTCATGTGTGGTTGCGTATGTCTCATTAACACATTATTTTTTAAATGACTATCCTAAATCAAGGGCTAAAAAGAACCCAAAACAAAACAAAACAAAAACCCAGCAGAATTATAATTGCTTTTGAAGTCTTTTACACATTATGAAGCAGCATTGATTGCACGGCCAAATACTACACCAAGGCTCCTTCCACTCAGGGTAGGGAAGCAGCAATGCTCACTGCACAAACACACCTTTTAGATCTTACATTACCTTTTGGAATTTGTTCTCCTGCACCCAAATCCACAGCCAAGGTGCAATTTATTGCACATTCTTAACGTTATTATCCTAATGAAATAAATATTTCTTTTACTCCTGGGAGTTTATCACAATAGCACCCAAGTGCTTTGTAAACACACATTTGTTTTTCCAACACAGCTGTGTGATGAGCAGATACTTTACAGACAAAGAGCTGAAGCAGAGAGAGATTAAGGTCAAAATTACCCACGACTTGTAGGTGCCAGGTGGAGCCAGAGAACACAAACCTTTTAGAATATTTAGCACTTTACATAATCCAATATTTTTTTTTTACTGACTTGAGCCGTGGCCATGCCTGGGGCCTGCTTGCATCTCTGCAAGGGCTGTTCAATGACTGGCACCCCGAGTAAATCTTCCCTTTGCGCGGACAGCAAAGGGACCCCGTCAAAAAAGATAATATTGCTATGGACAGAAAGAGTCCAGCAGTGGCATTGCCTTATTTTTGACTTTGGACTTTGAAATTTAGTGACAACTACAAAGCCTGCTGTTCTGTGTAAGATTTCTCAACAATTTCTTGAACAAAAACAAACAAGCAAAACAAACAAAAACAAAGCCCTGTAAACAAAAAGAAAGAAATTCAGTGAAGGGTTATTAATAGGGCTGGAAGCCTGGATCCCCAATACAAAGGCCTGAGCATCAAATAATTGATAGTAGTGATAGTTTCCCACACGGGGCACAGCAGCAGTTATTCTGTCGGAAGGAAACAAACTGTAAGATAGAGAAATCTTCGATTTCTAGTCACAGCTATTAAGGTCTACTGGGGCAAGATTTTTTCCTGCTCATTTTTCCCATCTATGTTTCATGTACTGCCTGACCCATCTCAACCTTCTCCATTTCACAGATGCATCACCTAACTCCTTTCCCAGTGCTTTAAGCTAGACAGGCTCAGGGGTCTTTTGATCTCTGCATTTCGGCACCTACTCCAAACCTCCTTATCAGAGCCGTCAGGACACGTCCTACCCCATTCCCTAGCCCCCTCCTGCAGACAGGGTCTTTCCCCTCCTCCGAGTTCAAACTGCAGCTTTTCAAAGGTGCATGCTTTGGAAAAATAGCAGGGATTTTCAAACAAGGACAGAAGAAACACAAAGACTTCTTAGTAAAAAAAAAAAAAAAAAAAAAACACAAGAGAAAAATTAACTCCTTTTCTCAAAAGCATGAGGACACGAGAGAGTTTGGTCTGTTTGATTTTTTTTTTACAATAATGATTGTCAGCACTTTGTTTAACAAGCAAAACAATGTGTTTTCTCAATTGGCACCCTCAGAAACGGCTGAAATTTTCCAAAGATATTCCAGCAGATACCAGCCACAGAGAGTTTTTGCTCAAGAAAGTAAATTTCTGCAGAGTCACCTGCAACTCAAAATATATCCCAATAATTTAGAAACATGAAGGCATTCAACAGTCTTGCTCCAAACCTACCCAGCTGGCAGAGCTGCCCGGAGCCGCCCATGCCAAGGACGCGGCATCCCGCTCCAGAAGGGATCAGCCCAGCGCTGCCTTTTTGCATCTAACACGCGAGACTGACGGAGGAACGACAAAGATGACAGAGGTATGGCACTGAATAAACCTTTGCCTTGTGTCAGGGTCGACAGCCAAGCAGCAGGCACCGCTTCCCCAGCTTCGGCACGGGTAGGATGTTGCGGGTCTTGGAAATTGTGCTTTATTAGCACTAGGGTAAATCCTGAACAATGGAAATGATGCAGTGACACATTGTATAAAATAATCCCAGATGCTGAAGACAATTCTTTTTTCTGATTTTTCTTCATAATGATTAGGTGACACCTGGCAGCTGGATGCATCATCTTTTTTTTTTTGGGCTACACAGCATCAGTTAGCGAAGGTACCTTTTACACGAAGCTCTGTAAAACAGCCTTTGAAGTAAGCTTTTTAGAAACTCCAAGCTGTAGTTTCAGCTGAACTGTGTGGTTCACACAGACTCAGTCACACCTGTGTACAAGGCAATTAGCAATTAAAATGCTCCATCAATTGAAATAGGATACATCCTTCATACATCTTCACAAACATCATGAAAAGGGGTTGAGATATTGACAACAGGTTTTTAGTTTTTCTTTCTTATGCAGAAATGGAGTTGAAAGCCAAGTCTATTACTGCAGGTTAAGAGTTCTCTCCTCAATTCTGTCCACAAGTGCTGATAGCCGTGTCATTTCCAGGAATCTGGGCTCTTATCTTGGCATGCCTGTGTCTATCTGGAAGTTCATCATTTTCAATTTCATAATGTCTGACAGCCAGAAGTAATATTGCTTTACTTTGAGCGCTGGGTGTTTTAGACTGCTGCAAACGCTCCTGTACACTGGGTGTAAAAACACATAGAAGTGTGTAGTAATTTTCTTTTGAAAGGTGGCAGAAAACCCCAGCTGTGGTTCAAATTTCAGATTGCCCCCCCCCC
>JAOBAS010000083.1:40150596-40171690 GCA_025311575.1 Elanoides forficatus
CCCCCCCGCCACAGGCACACCCCCACGGCAGAGTTGTCTTCTCCCCAGACACGACCAAAAAACCTGCAGAAAATGCAGAGGGATCGTGTGTTCAACATATGTCCTAACGGCTCCTGGGCAAATATCAGGGTAGCAGCATCTTGAAGACTACCACAAGGTCTCTTATGGCCAAAAAGATGTTCTTTGAACTCCAGAATTAATTCTATCCAGAGCTCTAAGTTTAGGCTCTTTTGTTAGTACCATGCTGTACAAGATGCCAACAGTTTAAGCTGCTTTGATGAGAATATAAAAAAAATCCATAACGTAACAAAATTCAAACGCAGTTATGCGGACTCTTTGGTTCAGGGATTCGGAACTGTAGCAGAGTTGCATTTTGATAGGTGTTTTGCATATTGTTTTTCCACAACAAAGACATTCTGAAAAACAAAAAGTGTGCAGAAGCTGTACAAAGAAAGCTATTTTAAGTACTAGAAGTTATATAGTTAATTAGGGTACAGACAGAAACGTATTAATCCTTGCCTTACCAGGCTTGTCCACAACTGTCTTCCTTAATCCCCGTAATAAAACAGAGCATGCTTTAATGCAGATATTCAGGTGCTGCTGCTAAGAACAATACTTATCAGAAACATTTATATATGATATTTAGAGCTACACAGTTTGGGATCAAAATGCTGAGGCTGAAGACTACACGCTAATTAACCCAAAGATCACAGTGATGTAATTGGAAATGAGATTTCCAAAAAGCAAGAGATGGCGATTGCTACTTGCCGATAAAGATAGAGCATGTGTATATAAAAACTCCACAGTTCTTGTTGCCACTGTAGTGCAAAACCTGCATAATAGCTAGAACTTTTTGGCAGCAGATGAGAAGAATCTTTCCCCATCGTGCAGAAATCTAATAAGCAAAATTAGCCTCTTGTGAGTTTTGCCTGGTCTGTATTTCGTGACTCTGCAGTTGCAGCACTATGTTGTTCAACTGAGCATAGGCTCCATTTTTTAAAGAAAAGTAACAGTAAGCTTGAAAACTACAGCAAATTTTTATTTTTATACCTGTTAAAGTTTAGGCCGCTTCATAACTATACATTTAAAAGGTGTACAAATGAGCAGCCTACGAGGAATAAGCCTCTAATCTAACATAGATCAATGTGATACAGACAGCCCCAGCGTTACAGCTACTATCAAACTGGGCTTAAGAACAGATCAGTAACTCTCCTTAACCATCAGTATTTATTTGCAAAGCTTGCTGGAGTGTAAAATGGGTAAAGCTGAAGCTCACATAAAACTTGTGAGTTGAAGAAAGGAAGAATCAGAAAAATAATTGACTATAAATATCCCATATGGATTTTTCTCTTTTTTGAGAATTTTTATGGGGTTTGTTGAGCTTTCACTATATAAAATTGAGAAATATTCCCCTTACCCTTACTTTAGGGAAAAAAATAAACCCAAAAATTGTTCAAGAAGTAAATTGAACCAATACTCAAAAGCCATAACATCAGAAGTATTGCTTAATAACATACATGGGTTTTAGATCTCTCCACATAACTTTGCCAGACAGCACAATTCCCTGCCTTGCAACACTGCTGATATTTCAGGCTGCATCTCTTCAACTGAGACAGCCGTTCATATCAAATTGTGTGAGCAGTTGGAGACAAAACCGGTTTTGATGTACAGTTTTCCTGTGCAGGTAAGACAGATACAGTTTAAGCAATCACTGCTCCTCAGTACTTGTTAATGATCCAGCATTGCCATCAGCTCCTCATCTGCCGCAGTGCAAAGTTAGATGGCTCAATTTAAATGTGCTTTACTAACCCTGGTTTTAAAAATCATAATTCCAAGAAACTCTTATTTTTAATTAGATACAGCCCTGCTGATTCTAGTGATATGGTTTTTAAACCTAGAAAATCCTCTAGCTTCACAGCCATCAGTCAGTCTTCTGCAAAGCTGAAAGATTCACACAAGGGTCTGCCCCGAAATTCAATGAGTCAGCACCACAGCTGGTGATCCCAGCTAGGTATGGTGTTAATCGGTTTTAAGAGTGCCATCATAAGTAACTTTGAAAAAACTTGCAAAGCTGAAGGAACAGCAGCTTTGTGCAATATCCAGTAAGAGAGCAATAGAAAACACAAGGGGAAGCACATAATAAAACCAGTATCTTGTTAACCATGCTTAATTAGCAGTCAGGTTAGTCTACGTTTATTTACTCCGATTAGATCATTAGCCAGGTGTTTGCATAAAGAAAAAAAAAAAAAAAAAAAAACCTGAAATTTATGCAAGTCAGAGGGCAAAGGAAAAACGTTTGCAGGATTTCCAACCCCCCCAAAAAGATGCTAATGCTTTCTGACCGCCAATTACCACTTTTTCTGAAGTCCAATACAAGAGCCAAGGCCTAGGGAGAGATGATTGCCTCTGGTTTTCACTAAGGTTCATTACATATTCCCCTCAAAAATAATGCACAATGGGAAACATAATAAAGCTGTGATATTTGGAATTCAATCATTTTAATTTAGCAGTTACAGCTTCAGCAGGTCAGTGTGCAGCATAATAAATATAAATGACACAGCGAGCAGAAACCGGGGGTCTGATGTTACCATCATCTCCTTGCTATTACCTCCACTGTATCATTTCAGCTATAAAGATTAACCACCCCCCAAAAAATGACTCCACAAAACTCATTAAAGGAAGGAGAATGAGCCCTCCAGAAACACGCACGCCTTGGTACCCAAACACAGGCAAAGGCTGTAACCGATACCAACAGTAAAGCAGACCAGACTTCAAATGCTCACTCTGGATAATTATTAGATTTGATCTTTGCTTGGAGATTTGACATAACGGTAGGGAAACTAAATAACAAAAAAACTAAATAACATCCAGAAAAGATGAAATATAGAGCAAGGTGGGTAGGTATTTTTTTCTTAACTAAATTATGACCCTCTCTTTGCATTTTGGTGCAAAGATACCACAGAGTTCCAGGCTTCAGAAGTTCAGGAGGTAGGTATACTTACGTTTTTATACAACTATAGTATAATCAGTACAAATTCTGTAAATGTTATTAGCTAGAAAACAGTAACTCTGCTTTCTACACCATTACTGAACAAATTACTTTTATCATGCAAGGAATACATTCAAAATTTTATTTGCATCTCAACCGAATTTTGTGACTGAGCTCTCTAAGCCATCACTTTTAATGCTGAAAAATATATAAACTGTGGCTATAACATAACCGAGAGATGTTACAGAAATAAAGTTGGATTTAAACAGAAATTTAAAAAGAAAAAAAAAGTCAAGCCACTACAGCCAGAAAGACGAAGCCTTCTTATCTTGAGAGTGTAGAGGTCTACAAGCTCTCTGTAAGATGCAACTGCTACATATTATTAGGGTCTGGCCACTGTCTCTGCACTGGTTTTGTTCCCTTGAATCGATTTGCCTGGATTAAAGCTGGCTTAAAAGTTAGTCTCTCCTACAGACTGCAGCTCAGACACAGACTCAAGTTATTAGTTCAGGATTATCTTCAAAAGACCACATTTGCCAAATTATAGCAAAAAACAGCATCCAATACAAGCAGGTACTTTCTGTATAGCAAGCTAGAAATATCGGATGACCTCTACTACCTTCAATTATTGCTGCTTTGTTTGAAGCAGCAATCAATAGAAACACAAGCGATCCACTACCTACATTGAACCTGGTGCTACCAAAACAATAGCGCAAAAGCCCAAATTTACAGAACATGCTAAGACAGAACCATTGCTTTCTTCTCCTGTTGTGTCCTCACCTGAGCTTGTGAGAACCAACCAACCAGAGGCACCCTGAAATGTGCCAGCCACACAAGTCGACGGGGATTCTTCAGTTTTCAGGATTTCAGGCCAAACAGCAGTAAAGAATTAAAAGTTCTCTGAAGTAACGTGGTGTTTTATGCACAGCAGAAGACAGGACTCTAGACCACAGGACACAAAGTGTTCTGTATGCAGATATGCTCCAAGTCACATCCGATATCTTGTTGTCAGGACAAAACCCTTCAAGAGCTTTATAATAGATCAGTCAAGGTCCCACGGGCAAGTCTTGCGAAGACCCTCGCAGCGGTGATTAATCCCAGCCTATTCCAGGATCCCTGACAGAAGCAGTTGTGATAAACACCTGTAAAATTGGCCTCCTGCTCAGTACATGCTTCCAGCCCTGGAGCTCCAGTGCTCTGAAGCCATCAAAATAAATTAATGGAGTAATAGGGTTAACTCGACCCCGTTCCTGCCCTTAGCAGAAGGGAGGTCTCTAAAAAAAACCATGTGGAATTAAACATATATATTTAAAATGCCCAATGTACTCATTTGCTGGCTTTTACAGCTTCACCCAAGTGTAAATGCATGAACTCAAATTAACTGCAATGTTAAATAAATTTAATAATAAATAAAGTTCCTTCCCAGTCGCATCCCCATTTCAAACAGCTCCGAGAACGGCAGCACTGCAGAAACTGGTTGAGACTTAAGTACTGGCCTGAAGGGCGTTCAGGGCATCGCCGTTGCATTGTCAATCCGCAAAAAGTGTCTACCAGAGTGGCCTAGAATTGGGCCGGATTATCAGAGTGGTTGCACTAAAAATAGCAATACCATAAATAAAAATGAGCAACAGCTAAAAATCTGTCAAATTATTTTATTTCATAAAGGTTTCTCCATTTATCTTATGGTAAACAAAGTGTTTTCCTCCTCTAAGGTGGTAGTTTCAATGACCTGTGGAGTAGTTAGAGCACGCCTAATCTCTAAATCTTCCCATATTGAAAAAAAAAGGAGTAATGCTGGTGCAGCTGATCCAAGTTTTTCTGTGTAAAACTGACTCTCCTATATTCTGTGTAAGAAATCAATAGTAAGTCTGACAGCATCTCCTGAGTTCCTGTACAGTCGTCTTCACGTGAATGATATTGGCAAGGTCGCTGCTAGCGCTGGCCCGCTGCTTTCAAACGCACTTTGCTTCTCCCTTTGTTCAGAGGGAGAAGTGACATGGGTTTTTTTGCTGCTTTGCTTGCTTTGATTGTCTTTTTTTGCTCAGAAAATTAAATTTCATGAAGTTCGTTCTTATAGATTGAATGCTTTGTACTAAACAAATGGTTATAGTCTTTCTGGTGCTTTCAATAAATTAGAACTAGATGTTCAAGCCAATATTGAACTGACACAAATTAGATTTACCAAGCAAATTTTTTCCAAAAATATAATCTTATCGAACAAGTACTGTATTTTGCACCTGTCAGAAAATGTTTATTGCTTTATTTCATTAACATGTCCTGTCAACCTTTAATTTTAAATTGCCTAGCAGAACAGAAAAGGCATTTTTCTAAAAGAGAACTAACTTTTCATTGTAAGAGACATCAGCTAATATAGGAAAAAAGTACCACTGTGTCTTTAGGGTAAATTTTTTGTTAGCCTCTTGGACCACAGTTTTTCCAAATTATTTATGTAGTTAAAATACACAAATCTGTCAGCAGACTCCCTCTATTTGTAACAGACTTCATCGAGTCTGAAACATTTTCATTAAAACAATAATAATCTATTTTAAGCTACATGGATTTTTTTCAGTTCTCACTCTGTTACAAATACTAAATATTTCCCATCAGGAGGTGTGGGTTTTGCTAGAGTTCATTTAAAGGAAAGCTCAAAACAGATCCATGAAAACGTCTTTTTGTGTGCTGCTGCTACAGAAGGTTCTTCATTTTTATGGATGAAATAAAATCCTTTTTAAAGCAATTAAGAGTAGCAGTCTTTTCTCAACACATATGCACAACTCTCATTATGTCTAAGGGAGTTAGGTGAGTTCTGAGGGAATGCCATACCTGCTCAGCACTTAGCGGCCATGCTTTTGGGAAGGACGTTCAAACTTCAGGCAGCTGCTGTCCAAAATCCACTTCTTAAATGATTTTTCAGTGTATCTTGCAAAGACTAGAGGTGCTTCCCTGTGAGCAGGATCTTTTACAAGCTCTGCCATATGTGGGTGACTTTCAGCAGCAAGGCTGGCATCCCGTCTCTGACAACAGCTACACAGTACTCAACCAGAGCCTGTTGGAAACCTAAAGTATCCTTTGAACACCCTAGAGGGGTGAAAACTTGAATTCTTTAAGATTTTTGGTCAAAAGCTCCAACTGCCCGTGCTCTCCCCCATCAGAAGGGAAATGCATCTCTCTGGCATGGTGTCATTGACTTCAGTAATTTACATTGGCCAAAAATGCAGCTCCTCTCTGTTTAAGTGTAAAAATGGAAAAATTTGTTTCTCATCAATAAAAATGTCTTTCAGGTTATCTGTGTATTGTAGACCGCCAATATCTCATTTCCATGACCTGGTGATGGTCAATCACTGAAAAATAAGTCTGCTCTCCATGAATGTTACCGTTGATGAAAATACTATCAAAAGCCATCATTAACTCATGAGGTTTTGATTTCATTGACAGCACCACATCAAGCGAGTTCTACTTTTTGCCACTACATTTAATTACTGCTTTTTTGCACTTCTATAAAGCATAGCCAGGTCTGCCTCAGACACAGAATTCTCCAGGTTGTCATTCATTTGCTGATGCTAAAGCTAATTGGCAATGCCTTCAGAAAAAAAAAAAAAAATGTTCCTTACAAAAGCCCTTTAGATACATGTTCTTAAGAGCACATAAGTAGCTCCATACTCATCAACTACCACGTTTTGGTATAAATAGAATAAATTGCATCCCTAACAGGCTACTTACAACAGATCTCTCGTGTGCAAAAGTGAAATTGCATTATGCTTTTCCTATGTTTTCCAGTCTTGAAAACCCAAAATCTAGTCAAGCTCTTCAGCAAAGATAGTAATGAGAGAGGAAAAGGATAAAAAGTAAAAAGACTCCCCAAGCTGGAGAAGTATGTCAAAGTCCCTGCTCTAAGATACTTTGACTTCCCTATCATTACCCTTAGAAACAGTTCACACACAAACACCAATACCCCAAATTAGGACCCGTCACACACAAACACCAGTACCCCAAATTAGGACCCCTCAGTTCTATTGCAGTTGACTATTACAGCAGCACGTACTTAAAATACACACTGTTTTATACCTACTCGGGTTTGGAAAGTTTAATCAAGCAACCAGAAAGCAGTGATGGCCATGTTTTAATCACAAGGAAGAGAAAAGAGTTCCTTTGTATTTCTAAAGCTTTAAGGAGTCCCATTTCCAGGCTTTGCCATGCCAACCTTGGTGCCAGAAGCATATTTTTAGGTATTGCTTAAACTGAGATTTTCATATGTTCTCCTTCACGCCAGGAGACAGGGCAAGAAGAAAGAGCATTTGCAAAGAGTACAAGCACTTTATTATTTTTTCTAATCACGGTTTATATATTAAATTATAATACTGGGCTTGCCCTTGCAGGTGGTCTGCAGAGTGAGCTTTTTGCTGTCCTTTATTCAGCCAGCCAGAAGTCAGAGCTGATAAAAAACTCTGGCCTCTAATCTTTATCCGATACCCACACGTAAGGCATTTCTTTCTGCAGTGTCCAGACCGATAAGGACTGATAGTAAAACAAAGGCTGTGCCTGACTTCAGTAGGATGTATTGGCTATCGACTGCATTTGCTCAAAGTCATCATCAAATATCCTTCCCAGTTAGCACCGTCAAGCAGCGACCGGCTCAAGGCATCAGCCATTACCTTTTCATCGAGTGCCATGATGTATTTCAAGACCTGCGACACAGGTCTAATTTTACCTTAGTAAACAGCGTCCTCCCCGATTTGTCAATTTATTGTTGATATGCTCTTCACAAAGACTTCAATTATTGAGTGGAGAACAAACAGGCAAAGTAAACGTGTTTTCCTCCAGAGGGAGCAGAAGACATACTGCTGGCCCTTTTAAGCGCTCTTCTGAGCTCTTTGGAAGGGAGATTGCTTAATTTAATGTTCAAACAAATGATACAGTCTGAAAGGGCTTCACGCGTTCAGATAATACTTTCTCAGAAATTTAATTCACTAATTTCATTAGGTACCGCATCAGCCGGCGCAGTTTTCAGGGACACATTTAGAGGGCAACTCATTTGAGTGCAATTTTAAAGAAACAGATTTGACACAGTGTCAATCTATTGCCAAGCTGCATGGCATCTCCCAGGAAAACAATTGAATTTAGGAATGCAGCCTGCTTGTTTTAATCTCCTCTATCTCACTAGGATAAAGTTACAGTTTTGCATAAGCAGTAAATATATTCAATATTTGATGATGTGTGACTTAAAATGTCCTTCGCCAAGGAAAATAATTCAAGGCTTTTAAAAATGAAGACTCAACCATTTCCATCCCTTCATTTTTCCAACAGTTTTTAATGAAAGGTCATACTAGTCATTGCCGTTCTAAATTTCATTTATCTCCTTGATTTTATAAAAACACCTAGCTTCACAAAATATTTCATGGTAGGACACAAAGCTAAACAGAGGTATTCCTTGCAGTTTCAGCGTAGAAATTAACTCTTAAAAGCTAGTTGGATGGATTAAAAAAAAAAATTTAAATTAAATTAAATCATTATACAGCTGCTGGAATTGACTGAAAGAGAGGAGAGTCCCGTCACTTCATATATATATATACACACATTTATATATATTTATAAATATGTGACCAATCAACAGGAAGAATCCAGGCCTGTGAAAATGGTATCATCTAAGAACACTTGATTTCCAAACTTCCTCGTGTCCAAATGGCTTAAGAATATTTACTTTACATTGTAATCGTTACACAGCAGTTGAGCACAGCCTACTGTCTTTGTGCTGCAGTGAAATACCTCACTTGAATTAGCCAAGTAACTTTGTGGAATGTGCAAAAATATTAGAAATTTTTCTTTTTTCCAAGCTTGGCTGTTATATAAGTAATACAGCCTGACTTAACTAAAATATATTATACATCTAGTATGAAATTACAGTCTACACCATGAAAGCCTTGTATTTTGTACTCTTTAAAAGATTGTGGCCTTATTAGGTTGTGATGTTAAATTTTTCAGTCAGACTGATGGCAAGCCATGTGGCTCATCATTTCTGCATCAAGGGACAGGTCCGAGTGCAGGTATGGAAACCCTTGTGGCTCCCAGCAGAGAGGCCACACGACGTCCCTGAAGAGTCTGCCAAGAAGTTCAAAATCCGTTGCCACCAGTTTACTCTTTCTAAAAGGAGTTCCTAGTTTTGAAGTCAGATGTCCCCATAGCTCCCACCAAATCCCTGGAGCAGTTCTGATTATCTCTGGTTAAAAGTTGAACTGTTTCTCTGGAAAAGGCATACTTGTGTAGGTTCAGGAGGCTGAAGGTGGCATTGAAGAGACTACGGAGGGTCAGCAAGGAAGGACATCCCTTTGGGTACGTCTGCTCTGTTGTCTACAATAGCCAACAGGCGGTGGGGACCTGTCCCAAGGTAGGTGGGAGATGAAGGCAAAAGCAGTAAAAGACAATTCATGCCTACATGTTTCAATGGTGCAGCACCCAGGGCTGTGTGCAATGAGTTTGAAAAATTGGTAAAAGTAATTTTTTTTTTTTTTTTTTTTTTTTTTTAATCTGGCATGGAGGCTAGTCGCATTTAAATTCTGCTTCTGGCTTGCAGCATGTCTGGACACAGAGAGGTCATGGCTTGATGCTACTTCTTTTGATGATGGAGGAGAATTTTATATCTAACTCATCCAAGTTTTCATCAATCTTCTGGCTCTGAAAGTATATTAGTTTATATTTCTAAGTGCCCAAATACACTATTAGTATCATTGTCCGTTCTGAGAGGCATTTAATCTGGCCAAAACAAGGAACATGACACAAAACACAGCACACAAGAACATGCCTTACAAGCTTGGTTTTAGGGCACAAGACCTCCCCAACAGGCTCAGTCCCACAGAGGGGTCACATGGAGCAAGTAGTGGCTGTAGAGGACAGCAAAAGGTTCCTGTCCACTTCTTGCTCCTTCCTGTAAGGGAAGTTGTCCACCTTTCAGGGACTTCTGCAACAGAAGATTACACTTCAGCTCAGCACTTAATTTAAGGCTGGGATTCATCAGTGCACTCTAATGAAGACCAGTCAATCTTACAACGAGTTATGTTACCAGCCCAAAAAGGTTAAGAGACCACATCTCCTCCTCAGACTTTTATTTTCGTCCCACTGCTTATGACCCCGTTTATTGTTAATATTAACTGCCATCGTATTTAGAAACCGTGACTCAGCCTTCCCTCTGCCAGCCAGGAATGAAGCACAATCCCTGAGGCTGCTCACAAGCCCCGTGTTTCATGTGCTTGAGCCCAAGCTACAAAAACTTCACAGCAGATATACGGATGCGTAGACAAAAAAAAGGACCTTGACCTTTTTATTCCGCCACCCTAATCCAGCACCAAGTGCACAGGCTACACCAAAGTCTTCACTGGCTACAGACGTGACTTCCATCACTGAATGCCTCCCTCGGAGAAGCAGGGGAGAGAGTCCCCTACCNNNGAAAATGTCCTTGGAAGAGGCAGGTGTGACCTCTCCTAGGTGTAAGCGTTGGAGAAGAGCCAGCTAGAGGTTGTAGCATAGAGCTTCCCTGAGTGTGATGGGGGAGGACAAGCAGGTCTGTGATTTGGGCTAGGACGACAGGGACAGCACGTAACCATCTGTTCCAGCTCATCTTTTGCTATTTTAAATGGATGAGAGAAGAAAAGATATTAATACTAAGAGCCCTGTGAGATAGGGTGCATCTCAAATCCCCATGACAGAACACACATCACATATTGTTTCCAGCACTGTAATTATCTGATAAAGCTATTAACCATACCCCCGAGATGCCATAAAGCATTAATACTTCCCACCAAAGCAATCTGAACCACAGCCAGATATTAGTCAGCAACTTTATGTTACTTTGGGAAAAAAAAAAAAAAAAAAAAAAAGAAATTATATCAGGAGAGTCATTTCCTTGTATTTCTGAGAAACTTAAATTTACAATGGGAGGTTGAGTTAGCTGTGCACGGCTCTGCTGAGAAGCACAGCACTTCTTTCTTAGCACACATTAGCAAAGAAGAGCGAACACTTAATACACATAAAAGGTGGGGGGTCTCCGGTCACATTTGCCTCCACTTCACATCAAAACCTCACTAAGTGAAACAAAAACAAGGTACTATGGATTCACCCCAAAATAAAAAGCTAGCAATATTAAAGAAGCCCAAGTGTAGCTATAGGATCCCTATACATCAATTACCTTGTCAGTTAAAGAAATAACGGGAAGTTATTAATGGGGCGAGAGTAAAAATTGCGACTGAGGCCACTTCAGAACTGAGCAAAGCTACCCTAGAAAATAAGCCAACACCACTTTAATAAAATCCACATCTGAGGAAGTTTGCCCACATCAGCAAGATGCTCCTCATTGAAGATAGATTGAGCTAAGGCGTTGACGATGGCCAGCCATTGCAACAACTTCCCAACCCGACTCGTCCGCCAAGCAGCATGGCTCCAAGCAGACCTTCGCCGCAGCTGCTGGCGTGGGGACAGAGGAACATACTTGGTGCAATCAGCGTGGAGCACCTCATTGTTTAAAAGATGGACCTGGAACGCTTCCCAGATTATACATCTGCCCCTGTAATTCACATCTCGTATAACGAGGCTGGCATGGGAGGTCTTGGGAACGAGCACATTTAGTCACAGTGGGCACATTGCTGTCTGCCGGTGAAACATCCGTGGGTGAACCCTTCCCAAAACTAGTTATCGGAACAACTAGCAAACCAAAGGGAAACATCTACAGGTCTGTTTTGTTTTATCTTCAATTTTGAATGTACTAATATTAACATAGCTGCAAACATACATCTCCCTCTTCGCCTTCCAGAGGTAGCGAATCAAAGGGGTGACATTGAGCCTTATTCACCAGTGAGAGCAATTTCAATTTCCCTCTTCATTCTCCTTTTATCTCAGTTTCTTCCCTCACATTTATATTTACCCTCTACTTTGTCATCACAACAATATGCGAATGTATAATTCATGTACCATGAAGAGTTTTCACGAGCATCACTCTGTAGGGTCCAAAAAAACCCAACAGCACCAACCAACACCCCCCAAAAAACAAACCACAAAACCACCCCACCACCACACACACACACAACAGAGCTGTAAGAGATTTCGCAAGAGGTCAGCCGGTCTACCTCCAGTCCCAAGGCTGGAGTAACTATACCTGTGCCCGCTGATACAGCTTCCTTATGACCCCTGAGGACTGAAAGGAGCCTTGTCCTTTGCCAAAGCTCCCCCTTGCAATAATAAATCTGGATTTTAACTTCCTTTCTTGTTTTTCTTTTTTGGTACCAACAATTATCAGTCTAATAGTCTCTGGTTATTTTAAAGTGGTTCCTGTACCAGAATACTAGTCTGACCCACCATATCTAGGGCCAGTGAGGTAGCGTAATTGCAGCATGCTGGAAAACAGAACTGCAAAGCAATACTAAAAGATTTTGAGCTATAAAGTTTATACTTGTATTTTATGACTTCACATATGGAGATATCACCTAATTGTCAATAGACTAACAACAATTCTCATCGAGGGCTTAACCCACAGTTCTTCAGAGTCAATGAGACCATTCTATTGCCTTCAAATGGCTTTGGATCACTCCCAAAAGAAAAAAAACAAAATAAATTACAAATTGTCTCATTAACTTCTCCAAATGTCTTTTGAACCACTTCCAGAAAAATAAATGAAGGAAGAACAAAAAAGTATTCAAGCACTCCAAGAACACAACTCAAGTAAATAAAAAAAAAAAAAAAAAAAAAAAAGTACTGCCCAGAATACTTTCAAAGTGATAGGAGATAAAATATAATCACATGTTGCAAATGACTCCTAAAGCCAGGGAGAACACAGTCTGCCATAAGGCTGCCCTTCAGTCCTTATATGCCTCACATCATTCAGCCTCTCCTTGCTATTCTGTTGTGTCACGTGCAAAGCATTCGCACAATCATTGTCAGAAATAAACACACTTTTCCCCATCTGCACTCACTCTGAGCTGAGCAGGAAAAGAGAAAAAAACCAACAAAACCCCACATTACTGACAAAGCAGTTGCATCAACAGATGTGAATTCTGATTTAAACAGCCATATTTCTTTCCCTAGAAATCTTTGTTGTACTAAGCATGCATGTGTATGTACTATGTATGCTGTACTATGCACGTGGACTTGCTTAAAGCTTTTTTTACTCAAGTATATAAAAAAAATCCTCGCAAGCCAAATACATGAAAAAAGTCCCTAATACGTTCCCAATTCCAAGTGTTTTCAGATGTGAGGAGCCTAAATACCTTTAAGAATCCTACCTTGAGCTTTAGAAATCATCATCTGGGGTGCAGCAAAAGCTCTGTGCAGCTGATGTACTCCAGCTGTGATTTTCACTTTATCAGATGCCTATAATTGGTTAATTTGGACCTGCCTACCAAAGCAATAAAATTAATGCTACTGTCCTGAATGTTTCCTGCTCATTGCCGAAATAAAAGCCTCTGCTGGGTGATGATTATGAAGCATGATTGCCCTTGTACTTCTAATATCTGCTTTCCTTAATTTACAACTCTCCCACCAAATAAAACCTAGGAAGAAATAGAAAGTTCATTAGCATTACAAAATTAAAATTATTAAAATGATCCGCAGTGTCATCCTTCTGGATTTTGCATCAAATAAAGATTTGCTCTACAGCGTTTTCCCTGTTTGAGAACCAGATTGCTGCCAACCTCACATCGTGCCTCACCAGAAGTGAAGTTCAGAGAGAGCATCAGTCTTCATTTTTGACTTAAACAGTTTTGATAGAAAATCAAGTCACACAATTTTGGGCGGTAGAGAGGCCGCACAAATGCGACCAAAGCCCACATATTCTCAAGTTTTCCATATTGTGGAGAGTCTGGGATCTTAAAAATATTGCAGGACAAAGTGTGGCATGGGAAATGCAGCTATTTACAAAATACATAGCAATTGCTTATAACTTGCACTCTGTCAACACAAAACAAGATACCATGATAAGAAATAAAACTCTGTTTAATCACGCATCCTGAAGTGCTATCCCCACATTTTCCGCAGTGTCAAGTTGGATTGTTTTATTCCACCTAGGTAAGATTTGCAATATATTTTGAGTTTCCCAATGGATTATTCCTTTCTCTCCATGTTAGCACATTGTAGCCCCAAAATAGCCATTAACCACTGCATACAGTGCCATATTCAAGCAAAAAGATTCACATCAAGCTGATCAGAGTTTTGAAGTATTATGACAGAAAATTAAGCCAAATTATTTCGTACTTTTACTTCTTCAAAAATTTATTCCAATATCTATCGCCCAGCAAAATATACATCTTTGTTTCACTCTACCAGCTCTTGTGCAGTAAACAAAAATAAAAAAAAAAAAAAAAAAAAAAAAAAAGAATCCTCACATGATGATTTAATCAAGTAGTAAAAGCTCCAATCCTAGCAGTATTCAGGAGGTAGACCTGGTGCAGGTAAGCTGGTCTTGTGAAGGCTGGAGGCCATCAGAGACTTGACCAAATGCATTTCCGAAGGACAGATTAATGTCCCATTCAGAGCCTCCTCACCAATTCAGATTTCTCCTCAACTAACTCACTGCAGAATCAGGCCTATTATGAAAAAGAGTTTTTAAACACAGAAAGGAACAAAAAGACTTAAAAAGGTCTAATAGTTTTTCCTTCTGCCCTTGAAACAATATTAAAACTTTCTTGTGTACTTAAGCAGCAAGAGAAAATGGTGAGATTTTACCTATCAAAAAAAATTAAGAAAAAAAAAAAGAGCGCAGTAATTTTTCTTGAAGTTAATGAGTGCTTATGGTGGGAATGAATCATGTAGAATAGATGCTGGATATGACATTTCCCACTGAAAACTGTGGCTACCTTCCCTAGGTGTATTTCAGGGTTATCTTTAAAACATTTACTTAAAGAAGATGGCAGGGCTAGCTGAAGGCTGCTCTGCTGTGGAATTAAGTTACATTTAGCAGCAGCAGATGTTTTGAGAGGGATGGGCAAGGAAATCCAGGGAAGGGAGAGATGCCATAGCTTCCTCCTTCTCCTTACCTGCTTCCAAAAATAAAGCTTATATCCCCTCCCGCAGATCTGCAAATCCCTCAATGCCATCACATTGAATTTGGCCCAATATTCAGTAGTGTCTAAGCTGCATCCCTCCACAGTGACCCCACAACTAACGTACATAAGCCTTCTTCCTTCAGTTCAAGGAGATGGGGGGGGGGGGGAACACCAAAAAAAAAAACCAACCCTTGAAATACTGGAAATAATTGCCCATTTGGTTTGACCAAAGCACTTGTTAAAATATTTATCAAAAATATCCAGCAGGTGCACACTGATGCCTGTGCTCTTCACATAGCACTGGATAAAAACCCAGATACAATATGTAAATCACAATAGGGGACAGGTTGGAAAACCTGAAGCCAATGCATTCTACGTTTGTCCAGTCATAATCGCTCTTGATCCATTTAGCATACAGCTCAACTGCTTTGTAAGCTAATAACAAATACAACTTAAAAAGAAAACCACACTTTCAAAAGGTATAGTACAGAAGGCTCCAGAGAAGGATTTCAGCCGTTTTAGCATGTAATTACTCCTTTTTTTTTTTTTTTCCTCCTTGTTCCTTGCATGGAGTCTGGCCACAGTCTGGAGTCTATAAATTAAACATTCATAGCCACGATAGCTGCATAACAATAATAATTATTTATTTTTTCAAGCATGTTTCATCTCCAAAGGCCCCCTGAAGTGCAGCCAGCTGTCCCAGAGAAAGGCACAGGGAGCACAGCCGGCCACAGAATCAAGTGCCCGCAAGACAAAACACCAGCAGGACTTGGTGCCTCGGCAGCTTCGGTGTCCATTTCGGGCATCTCGAAGCTGGTCTCCTTACACAGCCCCCGAAAGATGGGCTGGTAAACTCTGCAAGAGTGCTGGGCTTGCTCCTGGGAAAGGGTGATGGGCTAAATTAATCCTGAGCGGACCAAATCCTGGTGCATCTCGCAGCTTCCCTTGCTCGTTAGGATGTTTTCCTGATGATCTCTAAAGCCCGTGTAACCCTCAAGTCTCTCCTGGATTAATTTGCTCCTCTCCTCCAAGGAGGAATACAGGAACTTCAGAGAAATGTCAGAGAACTTAGGAAGGGGTTTTGGACTAGTAACAAAGGCCAAAGCTTAGGAAATGAGTTTGTCAGATATTGACACCTCCAGTCTCCCCAGCTTGAAAATAGCTTCCAGGTACGTATTTTAGGTGTATTTGTCTTTGATTAAAGGTGCATCCATCAGCCGCTTTTTGAGCCTACGCTATGCATCTCAGCAGCCTTTCCAAACCATGTATTTTGCATATGCTACAAGGGAATCTCCTCTGCCATGTAAAAAAAAAAAAAAAAAAAAAAAAAAATCCAGAAATTCAGTAAGTATAAATGACCAAATAAAAAAGCAAAACTTTGCAACCTGCAGTGAACCACACTCCAGGGAACTTCTAACTGCTTCACAGGAGTACTGGGTAAAATATTGTATGGATCATGTCATGATGAATTACCAGCACTTTTTTATATATATGTCACCTAATTCTAACATTTATCCACTTTATGCTACAGCTTCAGTTTTAATTTGATCATCCTCCCCATTTTCTCCACATCCCAAACACTCTCAGGACTCCTTAAAAATAACAAGCCCAATTCACATGAAAATACCACAGATAAATCCAGGCCAACAGTAAATAACGATTGGCTTCTCCCCTCGGATGCTAGAAGCGGATTTATACAGCTGAAAAAAAGTCCCAGGCTGTCTGTCCAATATCTACATTTTCCACCCATCACTCCCTGTGGCAGTATTCCCTTCTAATGGGCTTTATTTTTGCACTAATTTTGCACTAAAATGGTTCAATTTGATGGCAGGATAATTTGTGCTTAATCAGGATCTCAATGAACAGCATGTTAAATTAAAAAAAAAAATTTAAAAAAAATTATTTTTGCCAAAGGCTGAAGAACATGCTGACATGTTCTTGAAAAATTGTATGGAAGATGACTACTGCTTTGAGCAAGCAAGAAAAAATTTAATGAATAACTTCTAAGTCAGAAGATGACATCAAATTCATTTTCAGCCAGGGCAGGATTATTGTCCCACCAGAACGAGCCACAGCAATAGGCTCTGGTTCGAGGTCCAAGCGTGGCTTAGCGGGCCTGATCCTGTGCCACTTCAAGCGAGGAGGGGTCCTGTTTTGAAGTTCAGTTCCTTCATACAGGTGAAGGCAAGAACACCCCAAACAGGCGTTATCGCATCCGTGACTAATTCCCTGCCACAGAACCAGATCAGGTCCAGCAAATTAATCCCCGATGAACTCGGGCTTTGCTACGTTTGCTCCTGCTCACCTACACCCGCTGCCGGCTGCCTGCACGGTAGCTGTGCCCATAAAATCCTGCCTTTATAAACCAGACCACGGGAGTTTATAGGGGATAAACGCTGTCGAGCCGGGGAAGCCCCGGGTCCTCCCCGCTCACAGCACGAGCACATCTGGCCGCAGGAGCCAGGTCTGCATCAGGCTGGTACCCGCCTCTCTGCAAACGCGGTATTTTTCCATTTATCCTCTACAGTGGGTCACTTTCTATCGTCAAAGTGAGTTAAAGAGGTTGCATTTGATTTACCACCGAGCAGCTAAAAGCTGTTTGCTGAAGGCCGACAGATGTACGCAAGGCCACAGCTCAGCAGAGTGGGACGCTGGGCAAGATCTCTTGTGAATTTGCCCAATGGTTCCTTTCATTTTCTATCCAAATTGAAAAATTTTATTGTAAATTTAACTATAAAGCTCCCTTTCCTCAAAGTGACAGGTAGCACCCTGTCTGCTTGTTGGAAAAAAAAATAAAAAAATAAAAAAAAAAAATCAGACCTTAAATTTAAAAAAAAAAAAAAAAAATTAATAAAAATCAGCCACAAACTGAAGGGAGTCAGGTGATGGACAGGGAGGTGCCCTTGGAGCCCAGCACCGAGCAGAGCGGAGGCTGCAGTTGGAAATGCCAAGCCGAGCTGCTGGAAGCGTGGATGGGGGAAAAAGAGTGATAAGCAGGGGTCAGCGGAGCCACATTTATCTACACTGAAATAGAGAAAAAAAAACTTCTCCCTTCGCAACAGTTGGCAGTCAGTCACAGGCTAATAGGAAAGATTGAATGGG
Source organism: Elanoides forficatus (assembly GCA_025311575.1). Lineage (NCBI taxonomy): Eukaryota > Metazoa > Chordata > Aves > Accipitriformes > Accipitridae > Elanoides > Elanoides forficatus. The sequence goes on from JAOBAS010000083.1 coordinate 40,168,708, forward strand.
GAACAGTGAATAAGAATGGATACTTTTATATTCCTAAGGTTCAATTTGATGTTGAAATAATGCTGCTGTCATAAATATTAATAAAGGGAATATTTAGTCTAGATGTATTGGCCATTTTTCCAGGATTTCTGCAAAGTAGGGTTGTTTAAATTCACTCCACTCATCAGGGTGAAATAGGATTGTTAAAGGTGCCTGTAATAGAGAGATGGAACAAACAACTCAGGGAGAGGAGTAGTTTTCTTGGGTTTTCTCTTTAATTCAGACATCATTGCAGCCTGTCACTTGACTTTGAAGGGAATCAGCCCACTAATACAAGATCTAGCAAAGTATTTCAGCAGCATCACGTACTAAAAATGCATATTGTATACATGCAGAAGATGAACACAGAAACATATACACACTGCTATTCTCTATAGATTAAATATATATTTTAATGTCTGTCTTTTCTGACTTCAAATGTTAAGTGCATATGTTAGCTACATAACAATGTAATTAAACCTTCCCTATCACAGTACTTCTTCACACAGAAAGCCTTTTAGAAAGTAATTGTTCCCAAGGAAGTTTGCTCACATAATTTTTTGAAGTCTTTGCTGGAGTTTTTATAGCTTGTCTGGGAAATTAAGAGCAGCTCTGGAGATCAAATGTCAAGCTCTTCCCCTGCAATTTTGAGATTTTACTATTTAATTTCTTAGTACCCATCCATATTTCTTGGAACAGACCCTCAAGATACAATAAGAGTACCTGCAATAACACAAAGAATTAAAAACTATTATTACTGAAAGGCATGAGAACCAGTTGTGAGATGCCATACACCCTAGGACACATGTGATTTACACAAAACCTCCATGCTGCCACAGAATTCAGATTTCCAACATAAATTATTCTGCAACTCCAAAACTTCTTTCCAGCAGTAATGAAAACTAATTGCCCTATTTTATTTCAACATTACTACATAACATCTACAGAATATGCTACAGCACACTCTGCCCTATGCCCCAGCATAAACCTTCTGAAACTATTAGAATTAAAAAGAAAAATAATAATTCATTTTCCCCCAATTCCTCCTTATAGCTGCCTGAATCAAAAATCCCACAATCATATCACACCAGAAAAATTAATGCTGGACACTCGGACACAGCTGCACCTTGCTCAGCTCTCCTGCATGCTTGCCTGCCTTGCCCCCCAAACACACTATTCACGGGTGAGATTGCCTTTCTTTAAAAGGTTTTTCCAATATCTAGACTCCTATCCAAATTACAGTTTAGTTTAACTGATAGCAGTGTCTATCGTGACTTGCCCTCTGCTCTCCTAGCAGCAAGCCCAAGGAAAGCAGTAACTGCAGTTCACGTGCTTCACCTACCCAACTTCCACTTCGGTTCTTACCCTAATGAACCAAACACTTTACACATGAAAAGCTTGTTAGCAATGCCCCACTCGCCAGCGAATTTTCAAAGAGTTCAGCATATGTCTAATCAAAAGATCATCCGTATAAATCAGACTTTCCTTTTTAATTGTAACATCTCACTGGGCCTTTCTGATAAATATTTTAAATTCATTAAACAAGTTTCATGAAATTATCACCTTGGGCCTTTTAAACACTTCAAAATTTAAAATGCGAGCCTGGCTTAGAGCTGGAGCCTACTTGTATTTTAAGCTGGCACTTCTCTGCGTTGACGTTCGAGACTTTGCTGGAGGCGACGCTGCCTCGTTGCTCCTGCCTGCCTGCTGCGAGGAGCCGATTCCCGTCTGCCTTTGAAACAAAACATACAGAGGCAACGCCTTGTCCCTGGTTTCAGACCATCCCTAGGTAACTCAGACGACTTGCCTGGTAACTGGTATCCAAACTAAAGTATCTCATGAAGGTTCAGATATCATGACGGTTGGGACAGGGCATCTCGGCCGCAGACAAGGTTTTGCAAGGCTGCACGTTGTCGTATGGGATCAGGGACAACAATGGCATAAAGGTAACTCCTTCGAAGCCTTAGGATACGCAAAGCGTTCTCAAAAAGGTCACTGTTTGTAGATAAGTCTGACAATTTCATAACAGCCGGTCTAAAACCTGAGCATCACCAAGACTCTCTGTGTAAGTGAACAGAGCTCAGATAGCAGAGCCACAGAAAATGATCATTTCTAGTGCAAGGAGTTCTTGTAGACACCTTGGCCACAAGCTACGACAACTGGAAAGACACTCCTCAAATTTGAGGAGGGGGGGAAAACAGGACTCATCCCAGATTTTCTTCCTGCCTTGAGAAAACCATTCATTTTTAAGTGCTGTCGTTTTCTTTTCTAATAATGCAGTTTAAAAAGCAAGATCCCAAGAAAAGGCATCAAAATTACTTTGTATCTCCCTACCATTTGTGACGTGTGTGGAAATTGTCAGGTAGATATTAGTATCTTACACATAAAGTCCTGGACATGCTAAATATTCACAATTTTTTTCAGGTGCCTTTAAATTATAATACATTACACTACCCAGTCAGGCTCTTATACTTCTGGATTTTTGGAGTCTTGCTTATTCTGGAACATTATCATAAAATAAGCACATTTAAAGACAAACTTGATAATTAGTGTAAAATTTTATCCTCAAAGTAACAGATAATTAGTAAAAATGCCTATGTAAAAAACAACCCAGGGTGTTCCCCATCTTCTTGTGATTAATCCCAGGTATATGTATCCAGCTTAGAGCACAAATCCAAGCATCAAAGCACAGAGGTGAAATTTTATGCTTCAGAGTTACCAGAAACATGACACAGATTTTAATAATTTGAGAACAAGATGACCCATTGAGCTGGGGCTTGGCAATTTTATTTCTTTAATACAAAACTGAAGACCTATCTCTGCAGTTTTTAATAAATACCCAGAGCAACTCCTTTACTGTACATGAGATATCACTGAAAAAGCAATTGTTTTTCTTTCTATTTCACTGCCATTTTAACATAATAGCACTAGTATCTGCATCTACTAGAAATAACAATTTGTTGGG
>JAOBAS010000083.1:40188662-40199245 GCA_025311575.1 Elanoides forficatus
CTTCTCAACTCTGTTCTCCCAGAGGCACAACCCCTGTCGCTGACGGGCTCGGCCTTGGCCGGCGGTGGGTCCGTCTGAGAGCCGGCTGGCATTGGCTCTGTCGGACATGGGGGAAGCTTCCAGCAGCTTCTCACAGTAACCCCCCTGTAGCCCCCCCCGCTACCAAAATCTTGCCACACAAAGCCAATACAAAAGGGCAGAGAGCAAGCACCACCACCCATCTCCCCTGACACTATGCAGGGTGTATTAAAAAATAAATGGCTTGACTCTAACTTGAATAACAGGAAATAGTGCATTATGCCTTCCTAGGTTTTCTCAGGAGCGTAACTTCCCTAAGTGCAGTTGGGATTAGTAAAGGCTTATTAGGTAGGTAGGTGTTACATCTCCACCATAAAACTGGAGGGCAGGAAGATAGAAAAGTCTATTTTTTAGCCCTATTTTTCAATGTTTTATTTTGTCAGACAGCTGGCCCAATCTTTGTATCTTATTGCCTAAAGTCATTCGCGTAATGAATAAAGGATGCTTGGAAAGTAGAACTGAAAAGAAGAAATCATTTCTGAAAGCGCAGTTGTGTGTGATTTGCGAAAGGTCACACAGTGCATCAGGAGAAAGAGAGCACGGGTCATCTCAGTTGGCAGCCCTCTGCTTTAATGCTTATACCGTACCACATTGATAGGTAAGCGGTTTACCCAAAGAAGGTGGTTTAACCCAAAATGTGGTTACATTTAGATGCCGTATATTTACCTAGAGTAAGAGCATGCATACGTATAGCTGACAAGGTAAGGTGACCTCGCTATCTTCCTCTAGCTGATTTCAACTTCCTGAGGTTTTTAGTAAGACTGTTAGCATTTTTCTACTCTGTTATATAAAGTGTATATTTATTACTTCATATAATACAAATAGGATATTGACAAAGTCCAGGGAATTATCAAGAAAACACAGCAATGTTCAAAATCTACAGATTAAAACCAATTTATTCCATTAAAGAATCTATCTAATAGAAGCTAGAACTCTTCTCATCTTAAGTGTCGGTGGTTCAATTGGGCCAAAGTATATTCCATTCTTTCTTGATTTGCCCACGTTTAGCACTTTCCTTCAATTCTCACACAGTTTTTAAGAGCATAGTCGACCACAGCTGGGATTAGTGCAACCATTCTAAAAATACTCACTAAAAGGATTTGAGACATTGCAATCATCGGCTGTGGGGTTTTCACATTCAGGTCAATAAAGAATATGATCATGACCAAGGAGTGACTTAGGGGGCTATTACTAAGATGAAGAACTTCAGCTGTAGAGATCAGTTCTGCCTCAGCAGTAAGACTGAATGTTACGAAAAGAAAGTATTGGCAGCTTTATGACCATAATTAATTTCTAAGAGTACCCTTTCTGGGAGAAGACTTACTTGTGTTTAAACCTGATACTTGAGAGCCAGTTCCCATTTCATGAGTGCTGGGCAGCTGCTGAAATCATGGTCAGCTTTGGATAACCAGAACAGTGAAGGGAGCAATGACGGGGAGTAAAATAACTCAATATGGCCTGAACTCTACTGGTGAACGACAACCACGTACTGCCTAAAGACATAACAGAAGACCAGCAAAGACCAAATTCTTAACAGACATGAGTAATATGTGGGCTATTTTTAACTAATTCTCTGCCAGAGTACTATGTAACAGGAAATCACATAATCTCTTTCGTAAATACACCAGTAACAACTTGCATGTAGCTAGATCTTCTGTTAAGTGCATCACTAGGTAAACAGTAAGTGGGGATTTGGGGTTTTTTTTCCAGTTTTTATGTACGAGAAGAGCTATGAAATTCTCACGAAAACTTCAGTACGTTTAAAATGTTTAGCACAAAGTCATGAAGACACCAGCTTAGCTTTGGAAGCCACGTAGCTGTGCACTGCATCATTGTGCCCAAGCTAAATAACCGGGGAAAAAACAGTAATATACTTAAATAAACATAATTCATTACAGTGTGTGTATCTCTAAGTTCCAAAAACTGAAGCAAAAGCCAGAAGCATACCACTATAACTCATGGGGTTTTATACTTTTATGGAATTTTGACTTTTTTTCCTCCATATAGCTTTACAGAGTGTACTTAATTAACCAGAAGCGTCCATTTGGGAAGTTAAGTCTTACAGTTGGTGACATCAAGACCCAGAGAGAGTGACTTAGCTACTCTGAAACCAAGTCAAAGCAAAGCTAAAATTTCCGAATGCACAGCTTTTGGCTCTAGCTCGCTGGTCCTTCGCCTTTCTCCATCATCCCAAGCACTGCATCCAGCATCCCATCAGCAGATGCTTTCCGTGTGCCCTAGAGACAACTGATATCAAGACCAAAGAAATGCTGGAAAGCAGATATGTGGCGTTTAAAAAAAGACCAGGTTTTGGCAATTTTCATGTCACCAGATGAATTCTCTGTTTTCAGACTGTTGCAGGACTTCAGCTCATGGACTGGGAACTAACGGATGGGAATGAATATCCAATTGCTTGCTGTGCAGATGCCAGCACCCAGGGAAAGGCACGGCACTGCAACGCTCACTACCTGCATGTACAGTTATTCTGTTTGATAGTTATCCGATCACATACATCTACTTTTCACCACCATCAGAGGAATATCTCAGTCAACACAATGCTGGTTGGAAGTTTCACTGTATCAGTTTGTCTCATTATAATATCCGTACAAGATACTCACTTGAATTTCAGATAGCAGAAAGCTCTCTTACCCATGTCCTTGTTGACATGCTAGGAAAAACTGAAGATCATCCTAATGTAGATTATTTATATACAGTGGCTCATTTCTGAAAATTTATTTGGCAACAAAAGTATTAAGCTACTTTTAGAGCAAAATAGTAGGTAAAATAATGATGAAAATGGACCATCATCATCATCTGTTTCTTTTCTGTTTGCTTTATGATCCATATATTTTATTCCTTTTTTCAGAAAGATGATTGCCATTCAGTTTATATTCTTTTATTGTTTCTTTAGAACTTCTCACAGCAGGTTTCTATTATGAGTTGAGTTCATTACATCAATGTAATGTCATTTCTTCTTGGACTCTTCATTTGGCTGTTTGTTGGTATGCTACTAACAGCTATTTTAGGTTCCGATAACTGCACCGTAAAAGAAACATGATCCTGTTTTTAGGTGAAGAAGGACATTCGTAAATCCTCTTGACTAAAATTAATGCAGAATTTGGAAGCCTCAGGATCAGACCATGAAATACCATGGGAGACACTTTTCATTGCCCTAATTTGACAGATATTTCTTTTCTAGTTAGCCCTGTGCCTCAATGATGTCCCACAAGTTTTTTTTCAAGACACTCCCGTTAAAGACAAGCAGTTAAAGACAAGGGGCTGCTACCACTCTGGGGTCTAGGCTCAAAGATGCTGTGAGGAACGCCACCATTTTCTGTGAAATCAAGTCCCCTCCTTGGGATTAAGTCTTGCATTTAGCTATTCAAACCTGGCAGCCCATGCTTCTGCCTAAAAGCCTTCCCATTTACACAGACAAGGAGAAAATATAGAGTCCTACAATATTCCAGGAGATCTCAGTCAAAAAAAAAAAGTGAGGGGGGTTTTTACTTACCTTATTTTTTTCTCCTTCTTTGAGTTTTGCTTTATTACAGCATGTTTTTAAAGTTTCATCATTTACTTTCCTTCCCTTATATTGAACACCTGACATTTGTCTTATTGATCGACGTTTCTGTTCAGCCTCACACCAGATATTTTTTACTCTGCGGTTAATATGTCTCATTTACTGAGGTCCCCAGTTTCAAACCATTATCAAATATATAACCAGATAGTTACTTCCTTAAATAACACCACTGTGGAAAGAAATAAATAATAATTACAAGTTTACCCCTACAAACACAGTCTTTCATGGAGGGCACGTTGAGTCTGTTGCACAATACATGACCTAAGCTCTCGCCTGCAGATTGCAAAGGTCTTTTGGTCGCTGTTAGTCACCCACAAACTGGAAGGGCTGATTTCTCACCCAGACCCAGGAGTAGACAGTGGCTGTTGATAACTTCTGACTAAGCCTGAGTTGGAAGGGGTGCTTTATCTCCCCTCAGCTACCCTTTTTCAGATCCCTCCTTTTTCATTGTCATGCAGGGAAGTCAAACTCCTGTGCTGTGAAATTGCAAACTGTTTCCATGGAGATGATTAATATGTTCATAAATCCACAATAATTCATTCACTGCAGGACCATGGCGGATGAAACATTGGTGGTGAAAAGAAGAAAATGCCTTTAAAACCAGATTTTTTTCCTTTTAATAATAACCCAAGTAACAGAAACAATTAAAAGCAAGTGAAAGGCAGATGAACATGTTTTTTACAGTATTGTGTCTCCGGTATGCTGTTCAGCTATTATCGTAGCAGGTGTCCTAAGATACTTTTGCTTGGTAGACTTAGAAAATGCTAAAGAATACCTAGTCATCAAACCTTTCAATATCTAAAAAGTGAAACAAGTTTGTTTAATGATATTTAAGGCATGTAGATGGTGTATTATCATTATTTATATAGTTCCATGGTGTGATAGGCACTTTCAGGCAGATAGTCTACAATAATCACTGTTCAAGGTCAGTATTGCATCTTAAATAACAGCACAGGCATAACAAGAATCATCTCCTATACTACAAAACTGCAGTATCTCAGAAGGTAATGCGTGGCAGTTCCTGGCGAACACTGACTTTTGATGCACGCCAGTGCAATCATATCCTTAGCCAGTATTGAGCCTTTCCAAAGAGTTTAATGGAAACTGGAGCAGCTGTCAATCATTTTGAACAGTTCTATTTTTAAATTAAGTCATAGTTTTACTTAAGACTTAAAGACAAATATATATACAAAATGAAATGTACTGAATTTTCACTGTATTTGACCCCAAATTAATAAAAACACTATTAACATGAATGTGCAGAAAGCCAACAGTCATATTAGCGCATAGTCATGTAAGAGGAAAGAGAAGTGTTCTATAATGCCTCTGAGAGCTTTCATACAAACTATACCTTTTTTACTGCATCTCTCATCAATGAACATTTTTCTACCAAAACTGTTTATAAAATTCAGCTAACCATCCTGGGATGTGATAGACAAGCAGAGCTTTTCCACTTTCTTAATATAGCCCTCTTAGCTAATGTCAGTGCTGTAAAGACTCACTTCAAAGCAAACGAGGAGAGATGAAGGGCTAGATCTAGAAGATGAAAACACTCATTCTGGTCTACTCTCCAAAGAAGCAGAAGCAATTAATTTTAATTAGCTTAATTAAAAGTAATTTGAAATTCAAAATTCTGCAATGCAGTTCTGTCACCCTGATTCATCATGACTAGTTACCTGTTTTTACTCTATCTAATCTCAGTGATTTCAAGTGCTTTGGCAAAGGTGCAAACTTTGGGACTAAAATGGCACAAAACAAAGTCACTCGGGCACCCAATTTTCTAGATTACAAACAGCATCACAGTATGACCTCACACAGGTCCATTTTCCTCTCTGGGTCTGCAAAAACAAGTTGTGGTGTCTCATCATGGAAGGCTCAATGGAAAAAATCCATTCAGGCCAGTATAAGGAAAATCCCATTCCCTATTAGAAGACCAGAACCAACACCTCAGAGCTTCTGGATCCAGCTGCTAAATCCTTCTACAAGTCTGAAAGATTTTTGAAGAGCCCTCGTCCTAAGTTTACAAACCCAGGCCCGTAGAGGAGCGCTATGAGAAATATTGTAAGCATTCTGTTGGTATGTTTTATACATTTTAATATACGGTCCTGGAAGTCTAAGGAATGGTCGATAAAGCCTACAAAAAGTCTGCCACTCAACTCCTATAGGAGGAAATTCTATGGAAATTTTTAAATAATATTGACACTACTACATACAGCTGCAGCAGCATATGATTTCACTTTTGTTTGATCTAATGGAGATTTTTACAAAGGTAAAAGCAGTCTGGAGTTGTAGGTGCCCTTACTCTAATAGCATATATATAAATATTTTGCTAGTATATGGGCAATCAACCTGAAATATATTCCTGTTTAAGACTTTCATCTGTTTCTTTCAAATAACTGATTCCATGAGAGTTCAAGGCATACAGGTAGCAGAGAGAGTTTGCATCTAGCAAACGTCTTCCTAGCACTGAAAGCAGATTTCCTATTTCCATGTCTGTCTTAATGTTCCTATATAGCGTTCATAGCGCTGACATATAGCCTGTTAACATGTGCTGCAGAGATTCAGGGAATAGCTGGTGAAGAGAGAAATAAATTCAACAGCACCTCAAAGTCAGAGAGGGCAACAGATGCGCTGGCTCCAGCACTCATCCTGCTGCAGTGGACCAGGGCCAGGGAGACTCCTGCTCTGCCCATGTGTGTTCAACCGTGAGGTTTGGATCCATCCCCAAAGCGCGACTGCCGCTCCTGGCTCGCTGATGAAAGGAGAAATTCAACCCCCGGGCACCAGATGCAGCTAAATGCTGCGACGGGTAACCCATCTGCAGAGCACAGCAAGCTGGCCCTGCCACTTCTCTCTCTTCGGGAGCAGGGAGCAACCTGGAAACACGAGTTTACAAAACACAGATCAAAGGGATTTGCACCTGTGCCATGCTGATTTATGAGCATCCCGTATCTACTGTACATACAGGCAAATGAGAGTTCTGGATGCACAGAATTCGGAAATAAGGTTGAATGGAGACCATTTATGAAATACTATAAATTTCTCTTCTTCTTATGCTTTTAATTTCTCCACTCTACCCTCAGTTCAGTCTGTCAAATTTCTTATTTTAGGTTTTCCTAAAGACACAGGGAATCTGCCCTTTATCCTAGGGTCCCATTCCTAAGAACTTACATTTGGGTATGACTCTGGATAACGAGGATATACTCATTATTAACCAGCACTTATTAAGAAAAATTAAAACTGTCCAGGACCTTTTAATACCCAGCCTGTGAGTGACTCTGGTAAGTTCCTTAGCTCCAAACCTCATTGTATGTAGGGCTGCAGCTCAGCTACGGCACAGGGCAGATAGCATTGCCACAGGCACCGTGAGCTTTAACCACAAATGGAAATCCAATTCTTGGCAGTGCTCAGCTGCTGTGGGGCCGAGGACCACGTAACTACCTCGACTAGTCAATAGCACTGATTTAATTGAAATAAGTGCTATTTCTGCTAGTAATTGTTTTCAGGTTCAGGGCTTGGGTTATCTACTGATGTGAGAAAAAAATGCAGGACTTCTGAGCTGCTGAAATCAGATGCTAGCAGGTAACCGGCAGGCTTTGAAAAACCTTGTCCTAGGCTAGATTACTTCTTAAGTTTACAGCTCTGTATTTTTCTCAGTGAGCTGAGACTCCAGCTCCTGGGATGTTTTGTAACTCAAAGTCTTCATTTTATCTTTAAATGACACTCACTCAGCACTGAGTGATTTCTGGTAAATGTCCTTCTTGCTGGGCAGGTTTTCTAAGATCTCCTGGTTCTGCCTAAATCTGACTTCTACCACCAATTCATTTTTTTGATGGTTTTGGGGGTTTTTTTCCCCTGCCTGCATTAAACAACAGCATGCAGGCAACAAACAAACTCAGCTTTAACGGCATGTAAAATTTGGCTGTGCTGAAGAAAGACAAGGATGCTATTTAACCCTTCCAGAAGAAAAGAAGGGCATCTGATTCAGTGCTTTGCCTTTAGCTTAAAAGAAAACAAGATTTGTCTTAAGACCTTCAAAACAGCTTAATTTCTGCTGCAATAACGTGTTATTCACTCATTGATCACCAAACCAGTTTACCATCATTACTTTCCTAATCTGTTTCTAGGTTTCATCCAGAGTCCATCGACTTTAATGAGGTGTTAAGAAATTTTCAGGATGCAACAATTTTCAATTTTCTCCAAGGTGCAATAGCTGCAGAATATTTATATATAACAGGTTCTTCCTCCTTTGGAAAGAGCCAATAAATATCACTAAGAACCAGAAGGTCCTCTGCTTTCCACATCCTGACAAAAGCCAAAAAGAACGGTCTGGTTTGGCTCCAGAGGACTTGGAAGGAAAATATTCTTATGCACTTTCAGCCCCATAGCTAAGGCAAGACAGACTCCAGCACTGAGCTCAGAGGAAACTTCATTCAGTAATTTCAGACCACTAGATACTCTAAAAAGACCTAAATGTATAAACTCCTGACTTCCCCTAAAGCTGCATGTGAGCTGAGGGAAGCAGAAAATGTCATTTCCAGCCCATAGTGGCTATTATCCCAGAGCTGGGCACAGCAGCCCCCTGCCCCAAAGGGTTTCCAGATGGAAAAATCGAGAGGGTCCTTTCTGAAGGACTCTCTGCATGAGGTTTGTCTGGACCATACAGGGCTGAATTCCCTGCTTAAATTTCTCAGCAAATCTTAATAAAACCTGTGAGGAAAAAAAAAAAAAATCAAGTCTTAAATTTTTTTTTTAAAAAGAAATCAATAAATCTAATTCAAAGTCATTTTCCACCTCCTTTCTAGTCCTGTTTCATTTAGGTAGATGGTATCTGTGAGCCTCCTGCAAAGTAAAGTACTTTTAGCAATGTACAAAATGAAATTCATGGTTTTCTATTAGTACGTTCAGTATTTTGTGAGCTGTGGAGAATCTGTTATCGAAAGAGAGAATTTTAGGTCTAATTACCTCCACCAAGAGGAAAATGGGCCCCTAGAGGTATAAGCCAAAGTGAACAGCAAATACATTTATTATAAGATATCATCCAATAATATCACCAGCACAATGAGAATTGGTGCTGTGATGACATAATATAATTTCAAACAGATGCCTGAATGACTAGAAAAGGCAGTTCTTATCAAACTACACAGCAGTTTTTAAAACATATTTACCGATAGGGACAAACTGTCTGTGTATAAAACGAGAAGCTCGTAGTCTGCTGCTTCTTACATATTTTATTTATAGACTCACCAATATGCCAGTTAGCCACACAATCTGTCTTAGAAATGTAGGCAGTTTAATAAAACTGCTCTTCTCTCATAGTTCAATTTGCTCACTAAAATCCCTTGAATGGCACCAAGGTCCCTTCAACTCACAAAATTGGACACTTCATGATTTATTATGACAGTGACTACATACTACTCACCTAAAATGTGCAGAGAAAATAATTGTTATTCATTTTTGTGATTTAATTTTTTTTTTCCTCTCATTAAGTACTATCGCCTAATGTGTTTTAAAAGTAGGTAATTTTAGTAATGGAAAGACTTATGAGCTCCTGTCCAAGGAGTTATATTGAAATGTGGTTAATGCTCAGAAGTTCCACAGAGACCAAAGGGAATTAAGGGTATCTCTCAGTCCTAGATCTGGGGCCTGGGTCTGATGTAATTATCCTCTCTGATGGCTTTTAAAAGACTAAATGAGACTGCACCAAAAAATACGATCTTTTTAATCAATGTTTCTCAAGTTTTAATGCAGTTGTGCATACTCTCCCTTCTGTACTGATAAGGAAGAGAATGAAGACACTATTTAACAGTGGCAGCACTTACTGTACCTCCAGGAGTCATTGAGGTCCCACAGCTACTGCAGTGAATTAAATTAAATCAAAGGGAAAGATTGACGCTCAAATTGTAAAACAAATTCATTCTGCTGCCAGAAGCAGTGAGAGGACCATGATTACCAGGAGTGGGCTCCTAGTTTGTGCTGCCACCCCCAAAACTTTATAGTCTAATCCTAGACACGGTTATTTTTTCTCTCTCTAAAAATTCCCCAGCAACTGCATTGCTCGGCAAAAGATGGATGGGTTGCCTGTATCGAATTTGAGGAAAAATTGGACCTGTAAAAATCATGCATTTGATTTTATTTTTTTCTACAAATCTTTACAGAATAGGTGGATTGGCACAAAATCAGCAGTTGGAATGGAAAGCCTAAATAGCATGGGTGGGGGGCTGAACTGGATCTCAGAGACCCCAGGCCAGCGCAGAATAAAAACATGATGGCTACATCATGCACTATGTGAAATGGTTACAGAGAAAAGCCATTCACATAAATCTTCTGGAAGTGATTTATTATCATTCTGAAGGCTTTATTCAGGTTAGCAAAGCCACCCTTCATAGAAAATTATATATTGGATTCCTCATCAGAATAAGTTATGCACCATTCTGTGCCTGGGATTCCTAAAAAGAATCCTAAATATTGATAAAGAATGTCAATATCTGAGAATACAACAAGATTTCAAATTCAGTTTGATGGTTTTGGCATTTGAACTTATCTCCTTATTGCATAGTGCATTTGCTTTTACTGTTATGCCTCACAAACATCCAGTTTCCAGTTGTACTGGTAATAATGGGAACCACAACAAGGGAGATGAGGCAAGAACTTAATTTCTTCAGCAAGTTTGCTTAAGACTATGCAAATCAAGAAAAGTGGTTATAAATCTGTTTTTACAAAAAAATATAAAGTATGTAATATATAAAAATATAATAACATAAAGTATAATTCTGGAACAATATTCTTTCTTGGATAAAAGTGAGCTTGGGATACTCAAAGTATTTTAATTACATCTAGTAAAATTTGAGAGAAGAGAAGAGAAGAGAAGAGAAGAGAAGAGAAGAGAAGAGAAGAGAAGAGAAGAGAAGAGAAGAGAAGAGAA
>JAOBAS010000083.1:40205112-40232738 GCA_025311575.1 Elanoides forficatus
GGGGGGGGTGCCACCTTGGTCTTTCTTTCCCTTCCTGCTTTCTTTTCTTCCTTTCCCACAAATCCCCCAAGGGACACCTCTGACAAGGCTGGTATTATATGATACTGTATGGAAGCTGGCGCTGCTCCCAGGCCAATGAGATCCAAAGCACTGGGCAAAGCTGGAAGATGCCACCAGTGGTTTGCAACCACAACCAGGTTCATCACCCATCCTGGGTTACAGCGGTTTGGGGGCTGCTGCTTTGGAATAAACATTAACGTGTGTATTTGAGGAGCACCATAGAAAAGTGCATCTATACTATAGTTAGAAATTTGCCTCCAGTCTAAGTGAATCAATACGTAATACATCAGTTCATATTTTACAACCTATCTCTCATTTTTTTCCATCAAGGAAAAACTGGAGCTGGATTTGTTTGCTGCTTAGTTATCTCAGAGACTCTGTGCAGCCCAAATACAGCCACATCAGCACTCATGGTGGGAGAAATACGCCTACGATGAAGGAAGTCGGAGTTTCTGGGTAGACTCATGCCACTCCTGTAGACCAAGCAAACTTGGCGTGTTGCAGGGCTGCGATACAACCAGTGCTTCACAAGAGCTTCCAGCTCTGTGCCATAGGTCTCACAAAAAAATTGTGTTGTAAGTATGACCTCCACCCAAAAATGCCAAGCGAATTTGCAGAATCTCCCAAGTCTAAATGGTAAATGCTGGATGGGATATTTAAGGGATAATCTTCGTCCTCAAATCCTGCTCAGTCAAGCTGCACCTGAACTTCTGCTCTAAATTACTCTACTTGCATGATGTGAGCAGTGGTAAGGATGGTGACCCAGTGTTGCATGTGGAAAACAGAATATCACTATCTTACTAGTAACTAGATGGAGCACTTGTCATTTTTTAATTGGTTATGTGATCTGTTGTATAATTTCCTTCCATCAAGCAACTTTCAGGGATTTGTTTTTCGGGGTTTTTGCTCTGGGACATTTGGTTGATAAACTTGAAAGCCAATGAGCAGATGGGGGTAATCCTTGCATTCATTCAACTATAGAAGGACCACTTATGTTTGGACAGCTGGGAACTACTTTAGGAGAGTTTGATTTGCAGAATACAGAACAGATTCAATATCGCTTTGGCTACACAATTTCAACATCTTGTGAATGCATCACCAGTGATGGGTGTTTGCAATCAACATTTACTGCATTGGTTTGTAACTGAACGGTTACAAATCCAGGGGTTTGCGTTTGGATGAACTGAAGCCTTTTCATTAATATATGGCAGAGAAGGATGAACTGTGTTGTGGACTGGTAGGCGAAGAGGTAGCACAGATCTGCCCAAGCGAGTATATTTCTTTGCACGATTTAAAAGGAAGGTATTTCTTTTGCTTAGTTTGCAAGGGGGAATGTTTAGTACACCTCTTAGGGCCTAGATGTGCCAATAACGATAGCTGATAATGTTATTTGTAACACTGTGGCCTCAGCCACAGCTGAGTAGAAGCAGAGAGAATCAGATTTCCCAGTTGTGACTAGGGAGAAGAGAGTGCTTACAGCAGGGACAGAGACCTGACAGAAACACTCTTTCAATTATTTGAAAGATAAATTCATTTGGTCTGTGGGGTTAAACATGTTCAGAAGCATTTATCACTAGAATTTACCAGATTGCTCACGCATGGTTGCAAAGGACATAGGCACTGCAACTGCAGGTCAGGCATCAGGTGGGGTTATCCGTTCCCTTTTACAGGAGATGCCCACCTTGTTCCTCCCTCATCTACGGCAGAAGAGCGCGAGTATAATCACACACTGCACTGTAAGGAGAAATGTGAAAGTCTGAAAAACTTACCTTTGTAGAAGTTAAAAGAATGCCACAACCGGGAAGAAAAATCCAGAGAGTCTGCAAAGCAAGGGGAATTATGTATCCGGGAAGAAAAATCCAGAGAGTCTGCAAAGCAAGAGGAATTATGTATTCAGAAAGCAAAGCACATCTGTCTTTCCTGACATCACCGGTCCCAATCAGACAGTGAGGAATGACCATGCGAAGGGGTGTGATTTCAAAGGAAAACACTCCCCTGGTCCCATCACTGGTGGGCAAGGAGGGGAGAGGCAGGGGAATGGCACACTATTAGCGATGCAAAGCAAAATGCAGGAAAAATTCTTAATCATAACTGAGTTTGTACCAATGGCTTGTCTGGGTATACTTTCAGTATGGCAAAGAAACTCAGGTGTTCTGGGCTTTTTGTTGGCTCTCTCATGTGGAATTTGACTCCTGATCAAAGTTTCCCGTATTAAACATGAAGGTAAAATACATAACGATGTTGGAAACACCACAATAGCCTAAGCATTTCTGCTACAGGAATGACCCTGCATTTATTAAGTGAACATTCCCCTGTAAGCACATCACAAATTTTAAAGTCCTCACCCATTTACAAATTGGAGAAACATAAATGCTAACTCAAATTGTGCCATTTAAATGCACACTAGCCTTTTGTTGGAAACTGCGTAGTTGATTCTAAATTAGGTAAATTATTAACTGGTATGCTTGTTTCTCTTCTGTGTCAGTACAGGAAATGGTAAAATGCTAAATGGCAGCTACCCAACACACTTTACACATATATTAATTAACAAGGGTAAGATTTTAATCAACTTGCATGGTGAAAAGATTAATTGAAACATTTGGAAATTTATGTCAGAAAGGCCTTTTACTTCCAAAGGAAGAGGAGAAGAAAATCTTTGCAATTGCGGTCTGCGCACTTGCTAGCAGAAAGTGTCTGTTACCTGGATTTTGTTCTTGGACTGCAGTAGATTTAATGCAACTACAAATCAGTTCCTGGGTTTTGACATCCAATATAAATTTTGTTATATCAAGACTTTGGGGACTTTGCAGCAAGCTATTGTAAGGAGCTTTTAGGATTATTTGGACGTTTTGAAATTTGTTCTTACCTTCCAACTGTGTTTGAGTGAAATAGGCCAAGGGAGACGGATTGCCAAAAGCTCCTGGTGTTTGTTGGGTTCGCGTGGACGTTTCCCCAGCAGAGCAAATTCTCCCAGCACTTGTCACTCAATTCCCATAGCCCTGAGCTGCAGAACTGCTGAAAGTCACAAGGGGAAAGCCCTTAAGCAACGCCACAGCCACCCATTTTCTTCGACACAAATTTTTTCGCATGCGGGATACTTTTCTTAAGAGCAGGAGTCAGGTGGTTTCCTCCAGATATCTTGGAGCTCAGGTAGGATCCGGACTTCACAGCTGCCGCTCTGCTAGAAAAACCAGCAGTCCAATAAATCCTAATCTGTCTCTAGGCACTCGGTTTTCTTAAATTTTATGAGTCACAGCAGAGGATTTGGTGTATTGAATTTTGGTATTAGAAAAATGTAATTATTTGAGGTTGAAAACATATAGAACTCCTTTTACTTTTAGTAAAAAAAAATCCCAGCCATGCTAATAACTCATTCCCTTAGAGCTGGCCTTTCTTTGGACCTTCATGATCTACTACAAACACACACACACACACACTCTTGGGGCTAGAGGTGCTCCTAACCTTTAGCTTTACTTATTTTACCTGCCTGACTCACTTCCAAGCATAATGGCTAAAAGAATAAGAGTTTAGTGCATGCCTGAGTCACAGCTTGGAGAGTATGACTGTGGTCCTCCATGGTACAATGTTAACTTCTCCTTTTCCAATAAAGCCTGTTGAGATAACATCTTAAAATGGATTTTAATGAGAAAAATGAAATCTCTATAGGGTGTATTTTACCTCAGCTTAAACCAAAATAATTCTCCAACAATTTACTGAAGTGACCCTCTGCAAACAATATTACATGAAATAACTGCAGTTCATTTCTTTATAATAACAACATACAAAATTCAGTGCTGCTTAAAATTCATTTGAACAGCATGGCCCTTTGTTAATAATAGGATGTGAAACTGATGTTTTGGGACTCTCAGCAGAAAAATGACTTATTTATAAAGCACCTTTTATCTCTTAACTGACACTGAATTGCTCTAGATCATATGCAATTAAAGCACAAGAAATGAAGGATGGGTTTTAAGAGCCAGAGTCCCTCTTTAGCTATGCCACCTGAACACTCCTTTACTCAGAAAAAAGCCCCACCGATAGCTTGTGAAAGGTCACTACTCAACTAACTGTATAAGTACAGCAGTATACAACCCACAATCATTGCAAAAGGCACAATACTGGCCAACACATACTTTTTTTTTTTTTTTTTTTTAGAAATTCTATCTATCTGAAAGGTTTTTTCTTTGACCAAATATGCTACATTTTTCATGAAAGCAAAGCCATTTGCTATATAAATAAATACAGTTGAGCATCCTGGGAGTACTGCAGCTCTACTAAGCTATAACTACTGGTAAAAGAAACTTCAGGAGACTGAAGGCATCTATGTTTCCTTTGGAAATTTTGGTGCTTTATCTAGACATCCTTCTTATCATTGATAGTATGAGTACCAGAACAGCACAGTTAGTGATCTCAAAATGAAGGAAAAAAGCCCACCACATAGAACTTGATGTGCTTTTCAGCTGTATTTGAAAAAGGTGCAGACAATGAAGTTTTTCCTTGACCTGGTGAGGGATTATTTTTAAAATATTTGATCCAGAGAAAAAACATATCTGCTTGAAAATATAACAGCCTACTAGGCTTGTTATACAAGCAAGGTTGTTTTCTTCAGTGATTTTGAGAGCAAACTTTCCCCGGCAAATACTGATGACAAACAAGCTCCATACTTTGACATCTGCCACATGAGCTGAGTTTGCTAAACTCAATCCCCTTCTGTTTCCTCCAAACTGCCTTGATATTTGAACAAATGGGGAAAATAGTCTCTTCTCTGACTGTTTCAAGGCTTTCATAAAGAGTATCATAACTGACAGGAGACACAGATTGTGAGTTAAAGAGGGAAAACTAGGACCGATGAATTAACACATTGAATTTGGTCGGTGAGTGCCCCTTTATAAAATGTGTTTGTACATACGGCACACAGTGCCAGCGTGAATCAATTTACAGCTTTCCCAGCCTTCTCTCCATACCTTCCCCCTTTGCTACATAACAAAAAATAAAAATCAAAATTGGGAGCCACGCTGCTGATCTACAGCAGCTTTGGCAGGGACAGGGGGTCAGAAAGTTGGAGACACCAGGAGGAGGCTGCAGGTGAGGAAGCTTCCCTGCAGAAATGACAGGACACAAGGTGTAATGCCATCTGCTCCCTTTTGCAATAAAGGAGGTTTTTGTTGCTGTGTAAGTGGTTTTGGTTTGGTTGGGGGTTTTTTTTCCCCCCCTTCATTTCCTTGTTTGGTTTTTTTTTTCCCACTTTTCAACTTTCAGGCTTCTGACCAAATCTGCTTCTTATTTTCCTGTTAAACAGTTTTAAGACTCCTTCTCCCTTTAGATGTTCATCACAGGAGTGCAGCAGTGTGAGTTACACTAGATAGTTTTCTTTTATGCTCTTATAAGAGACTCCACGCTGTCCCTGTGCTTTCTTTTTCAGTCTTGTCTTTCTTTGAGTTTGAGATGCGTTGCTATTATTTCCCCTTAGATATTCTGTTAGGACTTTGACTCATCATTTTTGTCAATCAGAAAGGATTGTGAAGGATTTCCTCTACAGCTGAGGCATTATCTGGAGCCCAGAAATTAGCTGAAGCCAGCTGGGTTGCATGCAACTGCCTGTCTCCTGTGCTTATGATAGTGAATCCCCTCAACTTGATTTCAATTATTGAAAAATTTGTTTAAATACCAAACTGTGCTGAAGAGACAAGAAGCCTGAGATTGTGTAAAAAAGATGTGCTATTTTGTCCCTTTGGAAATGTATCCCTTTCTCAAAGATGCTATTGAAGATTATATTTGCTTTTCAATCACATCAAGCCATGCCAGGACACATGGTGTCCTACCATTCTCAGTCTGAGAGGCAGCTAGTGCTTTTAGGGATGCTGTGTTTACTCATAGGGAGAATCTGCTCTGCAAAGGAAGGAATGATTTCTAATAGGTTTGGACCTTGAGTCCTTTGGACCTTTGACACACCAGCAAGGGGAAATGTTAAAAAAAACCAACCCTAAGAAACATACTGCAAAACATAAGAGTAATTTCAAGTGTCTGGAAGGGGACAGGCATTGCGCAAAACCTGTCACAGCAGTTTCAGAAGCAAACAGCAGCGACCAAGTCCCCTCGACTGGTACCCAGCCACTTTCAGCTCAGCGTGGTGCCTTTTTATCAGGCCAACAAAAGCTGGAGGCATTGCTGGCTTTACCTTGGGAAGTCTGTGTCGCAACGTAAATATTCTGTTAAGGTAGTGGGTTTTAAACTGAATGTAGATTAGCACCGGGCATCCAGTCCAGGGTAAATCAATACAGCCCTGTTAGTCTATGTCAAAGGCAGTGATGGAAACTTGAAAAGGGCTCAATAATGAAGTTTTCTCTGAAAGACAAAGTTAGCCCTCAAAGGCAAAGTCTTCCAGGCAATTTCTTAAGATGTGATTAAAGATGGCAATAAAAAAATTGCTTTATTAATTACTCAGCTAATATAGTTGACTTCCAGTTAAGTAGCTACATGCATTCTCTAACTAGAAAAAATAACTTGAAAATACACTGTCAAATTTTGCTTTTCTGCTCAGAAGCAGGTTATGCTTGATCAACACCTGAAATATTAAAGTATATTTTTAAAATAAAAGAATCCAAATACCAGGCAATCATGTGCAATACACATGCCTTTTTCCACATCATATATGAAACTGAGCAGCAAGATTGTTATGCATTTAGAATCTAAATTAGTTCTTTGAAAATAAATGGGGCTTGGACCAAACAAATTTATCATCATTTTAATTCAAATGGCATTCAGATTTTTATATGAAAAATGTTTGCTTTGCAGGCTGAGATATAACATAAGCCAAGAGCAGAGACTAAGAGCATCTTCCAACATCTTCATCCTAAACCCTGCTGTGCCCCTGGGAGTGCTGTGTGACCTGTCCGGCTGTGCCACGCTGCGATGTCCTGGAGAACTACTACAAGCCTAAAGCAAACCACTCACCTGCCATCACTGTGCTTCTCCTGACCTTAGTATTGCACATCTTTCCTTCCATTTAGCTGCGTTTCTGTTACAAATATTCACCTTCCACCATTTCTGTGTTTTATTCCTTTCAATCCCTCCTACAGTCACTTGTAACTCTCCTACTCATCTTTTAGCTCTTACTGTCCCTTCACATTACTTCCCCTAAAGTTTCTATCCACTAAACAAAATTATATGGCTATTAGAGTATGTAAATAATGCTTTAGCTTTCAATTTCCATCAGCTTTTACATATTTTGCAGTCCCTAGTCCCCTTTGTTAAATAACAGCACGGCCTTCTAGATGTGCATCCCACCACGGCTGCCCGCTCTTCATCTGCACCACCTCCTCAAACAGAGCCCAAACATGGATCATTCTTCCCTGTTCAGACACTCTACAAACATCCGAGGGAGCAGCCACCTCATATCAATGAAAAATCTCTACTTGCGCCTGAGAATGTCAATTATTCAATATTTTAGTATTCAGTCTTAAGCTCTGCCAAAAGCATTACTTACAGAATAGAAGCGACAGAATTTGGCTTTTCTCAGCTCTGCAAGAGGCAAATACTAAAGATCACTTTTTGCTGATGCAGCTTTAAGAATTTTGAGGATAATTAAAAAGCCCATGTGGCCAAAAGGATTTGGGAAAGGTTAAAGGAACACTGCCAGATCACACCTAAACATTGGGTTAAGGATAATAAAGGCAAAACAATATAGAATAAAAGTCTGTGCAAAAAATACAGTCCTCTTCTATATATACAATTCTATATATTTATTTTAATTCTAGTTTTGCCAATAGTACAACTTTTGCTCCTCAAACACTGTATTGGCACGGAAGACCCTGAACATAGGTTGTTTGAAATCAGGTGGTTGCCATTGTCCCAAGGCAGGGATTTAATATAATCTGGGGGTTTTTCTATATTTTATTGGAACAGACAAGGAGAGTTTATGTGCTTGGTTAACACATTGCAGGAATTTCCAATGAGGAGTCTCGACTTTATAAGCCATTCAGTTCCTGTCTGCAAGAGCGTTGCTGACTTGCCCTGATCCTGAGAAAAAGTAACCAAGATAAACTGCAAATGAAACCAGCACTTCTGAAAGTGCTATTAAGTGCCTTTTAGGCCCTACCTCTTGGTCTTTCCTTGCTTTCTGCAAAAAGGTGTAAAATTCCTCCTTTCCAGCTCCACAGGGCTCTGTTAATGAGAAATCACCTTTTCAAGGTATTATAAAAAAATCTCGTAGATCGATAAGAATAGAGATGAACGTCTGACAATCAAGTTTACTGGCATCTTTAGTGGGAGCAGACCTTGGTGTCGTTTTGGGGAATTGCAACAATCGACATTACAATTTACAAATTGGCCAGGAACATCAGGGAAAATTCAATTCCCAGTTCAACCATTACTCGCCAACAGCCACTATTGCCGAGTCGCTTTGAGCTATGGAAAGGAGAAAGCTCGCTCCTGCTTTCAGCCCTCACACAGTTGTTCCTTTTCTCCCGTTCCCTCTTCCACAACATCAGTACCACACATCAGCTGCATTTCTAGTGACAGCTGTTGTAGTCACACAAATCATGAGATATTAGAAACTGCCAACCGTATTACATCCCCTCTTCGGGGCCATAATAATGTATTTGTATTCTGAGCACACTTACAAGTTTGAACAAGGTTATTGAAAGAAATCCGAATGCCACATTAACTTAATTTTATTGTCCCACCTCTGTGGAAAAAATCAAGTACTTGGTTTTTTAAATCATCTTCCAAGCACTTGGTGTTAGGAGCTTAATTACAGATTTGTAAATCTGTATTCATGGAACACTACATTTTCAGTGTATTGTAAGAAAGGGATTTACAGTCCCAGGAATTTGGAGGTTACTTAGGATGACAAAAATTGCAGGAGAAATATCAAGTTAATAATACCTACCATGTACGATTGAAGAAGAAAACCAGTGAGGGTATGGAATTAAGTGACCATTTCTAGAACTGGTAAAAATGTTGCCTTTATGAAGACAGGTAGATGAATATATATACACACTCATTGTAAGGCGAGAAGAGCAAGGAGCAAGGCTGCAGACTAGTTTGTAGGTTTGTCTAAACCCGATGCATCTTTGAGTGTAGGATGAAAAGTGTGCGTGAAAACACTCATCAGACAACCCACAAGATGCTATATGTATATATTGATTTTCCCCTCACTTACCAAAGCCAGGGTTTTATTAGTCTCCTTGCGTTCTTCTTTTAAAAGTTCAGTTCTTTAACTCTTACTGGAAGTTGGTCACGGACAAACTTGTCCTGGTTTGTTTGGGGGTTTTGGGGGGGTTTTTTTAGGGAGAAAATTTGAGAGAGGGGCTGCTTTTTGGTGCTATCAGTATCTAGTTGAGGTAATAAAACTGGCAAAACTGCACCAAGCTCACATCCCCATGGAAAGCTGGCCACACCATGATAGCTCTTTGCTTTCCCCATGAGGTGCATGGAACAAAAAAAAAAAAAACCAACCAAACAAACAAACAAAAAAACAAAACAAAAAAAGAAAAACACAAATAAAATCCCCAAACAAATAAACAAAAAAGCAGAAACTGCAAATCTAGATTCTAGATGTTGTTTAGGCAGTGGTGCAAACTGCACATCACTGATTTGGGAATCCACAGAGGGCCGCTGCACGTACCTACAGAAGTAGTCAGCCAGGAGACAGCCAACTGCTTGATTTATCTGAAGCCTACCCCGTCTTATTTTCTGCCAAAGGCAATCAAGCAGGAGCAGGAGGATTAATGGCTCTGGGCAGCTAGGCCTCTCGTTGGCATACTTGTCAGCATCCCTCCCTCTCCCACCACCGCCCCTTCCATCCCAGCGTGAGCTCCCGGCCTCTCACCGCATCCGAATTCCCTGGAGACCCTCACGGATCTCCACCGGGATCGCGGTCACCTCCAAAGGGGATGAGCACACCTCAGGCTCAGGGCAGATGGGGGCTGCCTTTGGCAAGGCAGGCTGGTCGGCTGTGCACACTGAGGGGAAATACAGGGTAAAAGCAGCGCTTCTGCAACCCGTAATGTATGATGTGCAAAGATTTGCCACTAAAAAGTCATCATTTATCACAGCCTCCCAAAGGTGATACTACAGTAAGTTTCAGATATATAATCTGTCTCTAATATAACAAATTCAGACTGCCATCCTCCTTTGATTCTAACATTAACTCAAAAAAATATGATCAATTACTGCTTCAATTTTTTAAGAAACTTGGGATTTCTCTACATTTAACAGAAGGTGACTGCAGTATCTCAAACTTCTTTTGCATTAGTTACTAGCAAATTATGATTTTCTTTGGCATATACCAAATTGTCAAATCCATCTTTTATTTTAAGAACTCAAAGCATCTTTCAGACACTAATTCAGGAATGCTGGCACCAGCTCCATCATAGAGAAAAGCAATACTCTCCCCTTTTTCAGGTAAGCCATGGACGCATTAAGTGCTTTGCTTAAGGCCAGAAGTGAGTCATTGGAAGAGCCATCATGCACAGTACATCTCTCATGCTGCTGCCATCATCAGCTCACAAAAATAAAAGGAATAATTAATGATAGCCTCTGAATTTATATTAGAATTTAAGGAGCTCGTGGTCTGAGCCCATTACATTATGTAAGATTCATCTACCTATAATTTATACGGTTATTGTTAGCAACCCATTCTCACACGACTACTTGTTTCCTTAGGGAAAGTCTCCAGACTTCACCAAATATATTCTTTTCAATGCTGAAATAACTCCAGATTAACCTGAGACACCTGTGCTGAATTAGTTAAAAACAAATCAAATGCCATGAAAAATCCCTTAACAACCAAGCCTTCAAGGGCTGCCACACCACAGTGCGCACTGTTCAGGAGGTGCCACACCAGCCACTTTGCGTCACTTAAAAGCTGCAATTACTCACCAATGTGAACAAGTGTCATGACTTCGTCAGGAGTCTTCATCGAGGTGGGATTTTTTTTCATTATCCTAAATGAAAATTTTAAATGTACAGCTATCATTTGTGTGAGAGATACGTTTATGGATCATTTACTAATACTGTATGTTCTCTTATCCTTTCAGCTATAAAAAGTAAATTGTTGGTTATGATTCATTGGTCATACCAATGCAAATGCTGCCCTTTAAATATGGCATGATTAATTTAATAGTTCACTTAGGCTGCAGGAAATTACCCGGTGGAAATAAACAAATAGTTCAATTCCAGAGGAATTTCACATTGTTTTTATAACACTTACAGAAATGATATAAACAAGTCAAAAGTATCTCAGAAACGTTTTCAGTAGTAATTGCCATATGTTGCTATTAAAAATTATCCTAATTCTTGGTCAATTACAATAATATGGAATATTTCAACAGAAATAACACTGGAATGTTTGCCTGTAGTTTCCCAGCCTGCATATGTTGCAATTTCCAAAGTGACTAGGTTTTTAACTTGCTTTAGAAAGGGTAGGGTAAAATATGGAAATGAGTCTAAGGTACATAAAGCAGCTCAATTAATTTTCGTAGGTGAGTTGCTGAATGGGAGGCTTTTGAATAGAACTTGGTTGCAGAAATAAAAAAAAAAAAACAAAACCAAAACCAAAAACCAAACAAAAAACATTGCCCAAATCCATCAATCCTCACACAGAACCAAAACACTCTGTTGTACCGTTTCATATTCATCATCTATTTGAGGACAAGCAACTCATCACCCTCTTTGTTCGGTGAGAGGTATAAAATAATACCTAGACTATCGAGCACAGTTTCAGGCCCCTTTATAATGTTCCTAGGGCAAAGACAGCAATTTTTTACATGGAAATGTGATGTTAGAGGCACTTGGAATGTAAAATTGGCCACGGCACTCTGCAATTTGGCTGTCAGCACGGAGGAGGAGACACCTCCTCCAAACATTGGGGCCCTCAGGATTTTCCTGTGATGCTGTAGAAACATCCCAGCATACCAGTTGTGCAGATACTTGATGTGACAAATATTCTTGCCCTCCCAACATACCTGCAACTCCATTTTGAGTTTTATAATTTTCAAAAGGTGGCTCCACTAAACCAAGCTTACTTCAAAAAACCAACTGGAGATGACAGACTACATCTAGAAATGCAAGCCACTTTAAACAGTCACTTTATTTGAATGAGGAAGGGCTGGCTGAGGTTACAGCCACAGCACCAGTGACACCAAACGCCACAGCCAGCTCTTGGAGGCCAGACCAGCAGAGGACACCGCTGACACCTCAGTAAAGTACAACAGAAACCAGCCACCTCTTTTTTGCCAAGGTCCCGAGTGCTGCAGGTGATGCTCCTGCACTGACGGACATAACACATGCTCACTCAGTCCCTCATCATGAAAAACACCAGGAACAGCCAAAAAAGGCTTGAGGTGGTGGGTCTACCTCTGCGATTGAAGGAATCGCTGCGGGAAGACTTGGAGTGGCAACGTGCCACGAGCCCACAGTCACAGCTATGGTCAGAGGTCCAAGGAGAGGCCAAATAACCCATTCCTGTGCCAGGGAGATTCAGGCTGAACACATCAAGCTTTAATAATGAAACACGCGGTAACATCTACTTTGATTTATCAGCTTAGGTTGTTGCTTTCCATTTAAAGCAAGTTCAATTTTAATCTTTTGAAGTGTAGGAAAAGGTACGGCAGCAGCCTAAAAAAATCTATGGCGTTTGACTCCTGGGCGCATGAGGAAACAGATCTGATTGCCCTCGCTGCATGCCTCCTTTTGTAAAATCTGAAGAAAGGATAGAGAAGAGGAGAAAACTGCTGAGACCCTGAACTTGACTCAGTGCTGGCAGTCAATGTTCTCAACATTGTTATATTCTTTCGAATCCAGACTGAGCCTCCTCTTCTCCCCAGCGAGTACAACATATGGCTTTTCTCAAGAAAGTCCCGCCGCCTGAAAAAGAGGTTGCATTAATATTTCAAATGACATTTAAGCACTAGTCCTTAAAGAGAGTTTCCAGCGCACTGGCCTCTGCATACTTGGAAAGCCACCGTTAAACTGCTTTATTACCCTGGCGCATGTGGAGACTTGTCCTGCTGTGCTCTGCAGCTGCAAACATCTGCATTGATCTCTGCCAACCGTCACTCGATCCATCTCCAACCACACCTTCTGCAGCTCAGAGGACCTACACGGTGACTTGCTGTGCTAAGGCATCTCAGTTGAAATGATGAACAGCACAAAGAAATTTTTCGTAGAGGAAATCAATTACCATTCAGTAAAAACACTAGAACAGCTAGATTTTCTAAAGTAAATTATTTGCCCTTTATTAATCACCTGGGTCCAATGCCATCCTTCTTTCAACACTTTTATCAGCACTACAATGCAGCAGGGGAAAAAAGCACATACGGAGACACCGAATCTAGTCTGCAGCACACTTTTTGTCCATTTCCATGAATTTAAAACTTCACAACATTCTCTGAAGATCCTACCAAGAAATAGGTCTTTTTATATGATCAGTTCATACACTAGCATATCCTGCAACTTAGAAATATGTATCTGTATTATATGCATCTCCTAGCACAGGCAGTTTTCCGAAAAACCTTTGTCGTGAATTTCAACAAATTAAGTCATTTCCATAGTACAATATTGCCTGGAAGAAGAAGTTAATGAAATAATACAGTCCTTTAGCTAAACTTCATACTTTAGGAAAGAATTTTAACCTGTCATCAGGTCACTCTGAAATTATTCATGTTTAAGGCTAAAATTATTCTGAATTAGCCTTAAGTTAATAATACAGTTGATAAAGGTTTTCCTGTCTCCTTTTGAGCATAGGAAGGAAACCCTAGAAAAACTGTTTCAGAATTTTTAGTTTAGCTTTTTTGTGTTGGCATTTCCTAGAGGAAAGACAAACTGTACAAACGGTCTTTGATTTGCTAAATTTCATCTGGAAATATGTCATTAAGCAGTCACAAAAATTAATCTTTTTTGCATCCAGAGTGATTTATACTATACATGCTTATGAGATGTACATCTCTAGACACCATATACATTGGAGCAAAGTCCATATGATAAACTATATTCATCATTCAGCAATTCTGATCACTTTTGAAGACACTTTGCCCTCAATAGTTCATTTTCATCTGAACTACTTCTTATAATCCACATCTTTGTGTTTCCAGCAGCTGCATAAGAACAAAGCCCTGCTCAAGAAACATTTCTTTGCAGGATATGTAATTATTAAATTGGGTTCTAATTACAGATCATAAATTACATACACTTCTTCAGAGAGAAAATACCCAGAATGCTATATAGAAATGCAATGCCAGTTTTTGAAGTTAATCTAAAAGCCTTATGGGTTAAAAAAAAAGTTTTATGTAATTTTGGGATTAAATCATGACTCCTGTACGAATTACATGCAATTATTTTTAAGACGCTCTTAGGCATTCGTGTACACAAATATTACTTCCTATTAAAATATATAAAAAGTCAACACATGTCACTTCTGTGCGGCACCAGCAGACAGAAGGGCTGTGCAGTTGGTGTTTCCTGTAGGAGAAGAAACGAATGGTGCCTCTGGTTACATTCTTCCTACAGAAAGACGGACACCAGTATGCAGCCAAACTCCTCCAGGAAAGCTTTAGCTCTAACATAAGCACTCAACTCCCAAAAAGCAACTATGAGCCAGGAATAGATTAAAGAGATTAAAGCAACTAGCAAACGCTCAGTGCTTGTTCCAGCTGAACCCACATCACAACAGTAGTGTCCTTGCAGCATTCCAATACTGTACATTGAGGAAATATACACAAAAATGCAAACGCACAATGTTAAGTATTTGAGCAAAATAGTGTGATGGTTAGAAACCAGAGGTTAGTGCCAACGTGGCATGTAGAAACTCGAGTTGTGGCTCCCGATACCTTAGCGGGGAGCCCAGCACTCACATGGGCTTATTGTGCCGAGGGCATGAGCAGTCAGACCCCCACAGGTGGTCACCCACAAACCCACGCGAGAGGGCTTGGATGGACCAGCCAAGGAACGCTCCACCCTCAGCGATCCCACCAAAGACAGACCATCCAAAGCACAGTTGGTCCAGCCGAAGGACAGAAACCCGAATCAGGCCTTCATCCACTTGTCCAAAGACATCAACTTCATGACGCCACAAGGATGGAGCTGCCCTGACCAGGTGGATGGCCATGGCCAAGGTCTCCCAGCTGCATAGCTTCCCCCAGCGGCGGGAGACAAGCCCACCACAGCACTGTGGTGCAGCAGGGCTTCCATATGGTCCCAGCTGCGTTCATGACATCTATGGAGCCTGCTTTTGCTAGGCAGTATGAAGAGAGTCCCTATTAAAGCATCTTTATAACAGCTGTCCTGTAAAAAGAAAGAAAGGAGAAGATTCAGCCTACCTCATTTGATTTATCTAATAAGGCTTTGTCTGGGGTGGCTGAAGAAGGAATCCAGGTCAAAGCCAGCTCCAGCACACCCCTCACAGCATCCCTGGTACCCTAACGATGGAAACATTTGCAGGATTGCAAGTGTTATGGTTCATAAGATTTTGCTGCCATCTTCTGATGGAAAGACATTACATGGGGAGAAATGCAGCTGCTGGGGTTTATTAGGCAGCACCATGTCCCCTGTGCCCATGAATACACGCTCCCCCACAGGAAACCCAGCTCCTTCAGCTCCCCAGCAGCCCACTGGGTTCATTTGGATAAATTATTTAAATTACTGCTCAAATTTTCTGCTCCAGACTCCTACCTTCCCAGACAGAAAACAACCTTGTGTGTATTATAGCATACCCCTCAGTACATAGGGATTAAATACCATCATATTGTCCTTAATAATAAACATTTTAATAATCATAACTCCTCCATGCTTCAGTTTCCAAACACCATTGGTCACCTTAAAGTGATAGTTTTAAATCAAAGGCATGATAGCTACTGAGATTTCTTCAAACTTTTTTTTTTTTACTTTTTCTTTTAAGTGTTTGCTCTTCTCTGAAAATGGGTTAAATATTTCAGTGTCTCATTTAATGAAACATTTTCCCACTTCTAATTCTTGAAAAATGGGACTTTATATAATATGCAGAAAAATCAGCCTACCATTAAAATATACTTTTTCTGAGGATAATGATGAACAGCCTACTTCTATTTTGCATTACAGAGGCACAAGCCCCGCTCCCTTCTCAAATGTACCGTGTGCGACTTCAGACTAAAACTTATACAAAAGAGCCAAACTGGAGCAAAAACAGTTCCCTTTCAGTATCTTGATCTGCAAAGCTTTTTCAGTATCTCAGAAAGAATTTATGGTTTTCTATGCCACAATATAAATCAGATCTTTCCATGTCTGTTCTAGTCCTATTTATTTTACCCTCATTCCCCATTCTTCATTGCAGATGAAGTCAAATGAAGTATTCCTTTTAAAGCCACTTTTTTTTTCTCGGTTGAATGTCACACTAACAGCACTTCAGCATATGTAATAGGGCCATTGAGGGTTGGGTTTTTGTTTTTTTTTCCATTCACTGCGCTTAAGATAAACTTTAAATTCCCTTGGGGGTACTTAGAAATCATTAAATGTTGTGTCTGAATGTGGTTTTTTTTAAAAAAAAACAAAAAACAAAAAACATTCGTTACTTATGCGAATTCTTTCCTCACTATACCTGGACCTCAGTGACCACCTACATTTATCACATGTGCAAACGCAGATCTAAGCCGTAGCACCCGGGAGGTGCAGCAAAGTGCAGCATGGCACCACAAAGACCCCTAGCCTTGATCTGCACTGACAGTAGCTTTGATTTATCATCAGGGCAGGGGGGAACAACAGGAGTAACCCTGCCCTGTGCACCACGCAGTCCTTCCCTTGCAGGGGAAGAGCAGCAGAGTTCCTCCAGCCTGGCATGCACCCAACACTTCTCAGGTGGGGAAGGGATGTTACCCAGAGCTTGAACACTAAGATAGAACAATGCATCGATGATGAATCTGTGCTTTTTAGTGGGGGGAAAAAAAAAAAAAAAGTTTAATTATTCACCACCAACTTTAGTCATTAAACAAGCTGGAGAAATACTGACAATTTTCTTTTTGCTATGTGATAAGCAAAAAGCATAAAAATAAGTATGTAAACTTGTAGGGTTTTTTTAACTGAAGAAAACTATATTATGGTTTATTAGAAACTAATAGTACTTCAATAATATCATTGCATTTAATAATGATGATGACATACTTCTGTTTGATGGTATTACAAGGCTAATCGTAAGGTTTAGGAAATTGGTAACTGACCACTTATCTTTTCACCTCTAAGACACTTGTTCAAAGCTGCTTCTGACCTGCAGTTCCTGGTAGGCCATTCTCAGCTGCTCATGGACTGCCCTGCAAGCAGACAGATGCTTATATTATAAAGTATTATTAATAATAATTGATAGAGGTGGTTGATTATATGCAAGGAAAAAAAACCACTTTTTTTGGAAAACAATGATTTGTTGACACCAAGTTTTTTTAACATCCATATGCCAGCTTCCACAGAAATTGTTAAAAAAATATTTTCCACTTCCAGAAATTTGGGGTTTTTTTCTTAAAACAAGACAGACACAGAAGGGCAGAGCTGATCTAAAATGTGTCCAACCAGCACAGTGATTAAAACATCCTGCCAGCAGACAGGGAAATCCACGTGCCTAAATCAGACCACATCACTGGAGGTTGGTTTCCTACATCTCAGCTGGATGCCTAAGCAGGACCAAACTGCTCCAGGCAGCCCATTTTGCTGACACACTGTAAAAATGGGTCAGCTCTGCAGCAACAGGGAGTTATGATCTGGTGGTTACGGCTGTCGCTAGAAGGAGGAAGACCCATATGGAAAGGTCTGGTTTGCATTAGACCAACTAGGATGGACCTGAAACTCTCTCCCATAGCCCCATCAGGTTTTCTCACTGTGAGATTTGAAGCTTTTACAATATATTATTTTTTCAGTTTCTGCCTCATATCAGTGTGAAATTAGAACATTTTTTAAAATATCAAATATTTTCATGACAGAAGTAAGCTTGTGCTTGTAAAGGCTTATCTTTTGAAGGGCTCGATGGCAAAGCCCAGGCAGGATAAACTCAACAGCCAAACTTCCCTTCCCCAAACATCCTCGCAGAGCCCCATCTATCATTCTTCCCCCTGATTTTCTCCTTCCAACAAACTCTGTATCTCTTTACACCCTTCTCAGTCATCAGTTTACATGCTGTGTCTGGACACAGTATTTCAGAGATTTGTCTGTGCTTTCAAAAAGTCAAGCCATTATCAATGCAATAAAATATATTTTCTAATACCTGACAGCAATAAAATAATTTAGGAGAGTCTGTTCTACTTTCAGCTGTTTTTCCCCACTAATTGGGATAAAGCCTTTCTGACATGGCTCCTGACCCCAAGACTGACAGGCATAAATTGGACAGTGTTGGGAGAAATTCTCTAATTCCAAGGAGAGTTAAGAACATAAAGACTTACATCTCAATTACAAATTTGGGAAAGATTAAACATCTCTTCTAGCCTTATTCCCTATGAATCTCTGAAGAAGAGCATTGCAACCTGTGTGCATGTCAGTTTGAATCAATACAAAATGTACCCTGGAAGCTGGCATGACTTCCAGGTGTACTTTTGTCTATCACTTTGTGCCTACTGGTAATATGTCCAGTTTTGTATGATTTTCTCACCAGATACTACGTACAATGGACAGCTAGGGATTTGTCCTAAGCTGGGATAAACTTTCATAGAATAAATCACCATTTTCTTTTCAGTAATGAGCTCCACAACATTGAACTAGATTTAAATGACAGAAATTATGAGGAATCCATAATATCCTATGATTATTGCTGAGGTTTGTGTACTTCAACATATCTAATACCATCTGATTAAGTTTTATAATGTTTACATATCGTACCATGAACTTGCTCAAAACATCAGAAAATGAGATTGACTCTTCAACAGAAAATTATAAACGAATGCAAACCCATCGACTTAAAATGTAACAGACTGCATTGTTTGTTATGGATGTGGATCTCAAACACTATCTGTGTTCATACAACTGCACTGCTCTACAGCACACACATTGTTAACTGGCTTGCATCTCATCTAAAGTGGTTTAATTTGATAAATTTATTCTCATGCATAATTTATTGATATTTCTTGCATAATTGCTACTTGTTTCTGTTTTTTTTAAAGAGTTTAATGCTTTTAGTTCATCTATGCAGAATGGTTAGAGAATTTAGGCATAAAAAGTCATGACCACACAGACACAGAATTCATCACCAGGGGTCAGACTCCAGACCCACCTTATGTGAGCAAAAGGCCACAGCTGTCAGTATGCTGAAGAGCTACAACATCATGTGAACTACAGAATAAATTATCCTACAACAGTGCCCAAACCAGGATGACTTCTTCATTTGAGCTTGATAGGTTAGGCTTTCTATACTTTGATTAAACATACATTTAAACAACCGTATTAATAAAATAAGCCATTAACCCACAACCTAATTTGAACAAGCAAGATCACAAGAGTTCACGGTCTGTCTG
This sequence comes from Elanoides forficatus, assembly GCA_025311575.1. NCBI lineage: Eukaryota > Metazoa > Chordata > Aves > Accipitriformes > Accipitridae > Elanoides > Elanoides forficatus. The sequence goes on from JAOBAS010000083.1 coordinate 40,224,633, forward strand.
AAACCTTCTTCATTATGACGTGCACCTGTTCATAAACTCGTGAATATAACCAGCAATCGCAGCCAGTGCCTTTGAGCACTAAAAACATTAGTCCCTGCACCGCTGCAGAACAAGGCCAAAAATTTACTAAACTTGGCAGACATTGAGTAGTTTGTATTATAAACGTTGCACTCTGTAGTGCTCATCTTCACGAGACCATTCTGGATTTCCCACCCCCACAAAAAAAAAAACCAACCTGTTCAGTAGAAGACAAGATTCAGTTTCCATGAATGATGTTAGTTCTTAACCAATCTGATGAGAAAGCTGTCACATCTAGAAAATGTACTAATATTCAGAATTTAAAAAAAAATAAAACCAAAAAAACCCCATGAAACATCTCTCTGTCTCTGCTGTCTTTCAAGAATACAAATAATCAAGAATACCAAGGTGTTCTCCTTAGGGAACATTTCCCTTATCCTTGATCAAATGGCTGTTAAACTTAGTTTTCCATAACAAGATACTTCAATCCCTGCTTGTGCTGTCTTAAAGTAGACAGAAACTTCTGTCTTGCCTGCAAGGTTTCGAGAAACTTGCAGGCAAATGAAAAATTCATTGAGATTTGAAGACAACCCGCTTGGGGAACCACAAGACAGGACAGGGCACCACACATAGTGTGTCTGAAAGTGCTCAGTGGAAATACCAAGCAGTACACTTCAAAAGAAGTCTAAATCAAGATTCACTGAAAAACAGAAAGACAGCTGATCAAATCTTCTGCAATAAGTGTTAATGAATAAATGATAAGCAGAACTGTTTACTTCATTTTCTGGAATAAGGCACATAAATGAATCCATTGACTGTCAGGTCCCGTGAAGAAACATATGGCTCCAGCCTAATGATGCAAATATGTCCATATTTTGAAGCAATTAAAAAGCCAGCATTATTAGATGGCTTGCAATTTATATAAAATGCATCTTCTATTTTCACCTAGGGCTTTCCTTTTAAATCTTTCTTCCTATTCTCCATACCATTCGTTAGCTGAGTCCTGAAAAAGTTCTTTCAGCACTACTGTGCTCAGTAGAATCGTGGCACAAATGTGGCATTTAATATATTTCTAACATTTTTAGATGTGATTATAACCTTCTCTTACTTCCTTGTGGCAGTTAAACACAAGCTGCCTGTATTAACATCAAAGATTCAATCGTATCTTCAGCACTGCAGCTTCTGTTACTGATGTCCACAAATAGAAGTCTCTCTGGGGTTTTTCCCACCCACCTTCATCTCCCTCTGACTTAGCAGCTGAAATGAGCCCAAACGAATAGTTCTGTCGCTAACCCATCCCTTTTCCTATGATGCCTTCATAATTGCAGAGACCAATTCTAGTAGAAAACTCAATGACACCAAAAGACGTCACCGTTTAGGGTTCCAGCAGTATTAAAACATCATCAAACATACTATGCCAAATTACCATTCCTCTAAAAATGCTGAACAGCACCAACTACACGCAACATAACAATGTTTTTCCTAAATTCGTGGCTGCCTACTATGCCTTAATCTTCCTCATCTTCAAAATACATTCTAAAACCCCTCTTTTTTTCTTTTTTTTCCAAATTCAGAAATAGAAGCCTTTCCTAAAATTGCACTGATGCTACCACAGTGATTATACCACGATAAATGAACGCAAGAGACAAAATAAACAGCAGCCAGAGGCTAAAGCAGAACTTGTCAGGATCAGTCAATGCTGCAGAGAACGCTTTGGCTGTGCTGTAGCATTATTCCCTAGTATTGCAGATTCAAAGTTTCGGGCAGAAATTTAGGTAATTATGGTAATAAAGAAGAGTGAGTCTATTGAAAGTCCACAAACCCATACAAAAATGGCAAGTTTAAGGAGAAATAGTCTTGATGACTCACACAAATGTCTATATTTATCTACACCATATTTCAGATGTACCCAAAATGCTTCTACTCATTCTTATTTGCCATATTTCCTATCTCTATTTTCCTGTTATCCAAAGCAGGAGGGTCAGAGCCCATTCACTGAGTCATCTCAGGCAATGCAAACATACATGGCATATTTAGTGCACCTGATGTACATCACGCTGAAGGTCTGAACACGAGTACTTTATCTGCATATTTTTAAAAAAATACTTATGAATGTGTAGGAAATGTAATGGTCTTATAATAGCACAGTTAATTACTAATATTTTTTAATATTACTGAAGTGTCATTACTGTTCCTCAACAATAGGCTAAGGCAAATGTTAGGAGACTATTATTATTAAACGTCTTGTCCAGGATGTTGTGAAGATGAAGATGAGCAGATGTTCTCAAGTGTGTAAAAAATATAAAGTCTCTTAGTCCTTACAGGTTAGTCCTTAACCATAAGGAGAAAATAAACTTTTTACAGATTTTCACAGACAATGAAGTTGCAGGCACAAGAAAAATTTGCAGGCTGTTTGTGTTTAATGTATTGCTTCTTGAGGTGGTATCACAATGTAATTTTACTGTTAAAGTTCTTCCCCCTTGGATAAATCGCTTCACCGTGACATTTAAATGAAGGCAGAAAGAAGAGGCTTAAAATTAAGAAGTCTTTATGAATATTTTGTTGTAGTAGATTAATGGACATAACACAACTAAAAAATCAATAATTCCATTAAAAATATAAAAGGGAGAGTTTATTCTCTCCCTTACCTGACATCTAGTGTGCTGTAGATTACTTCTGAAAACATATAAATTTAGTAACAAGTGGAAAAGACATTGGAATTAAGGCACTGGAACGGTAAGCATTTGGGTTTAGGGACCCTTTTTAATGAGCACTGCAGCATACCTCTTAGAAACTTCAGCAATCCAGATACCAGAGAGTTCTAGTGTTACACTGCCTAACGTTGAATCAATTCACAAAACAGGTTTGAAAATGAAACAAACTCCACAAGAAAGCTGCATCTAGGCAGTCCACAAGAACCTGAGCTGCAGAGCATTGCAGCCAGCATCTAAAAATCAATGGGATGAAGGGTTGTGCAGCTTGAAACCATGCCACAGCTGAGCTCTCTAGACCGCAAATTACTTTCAAACAATACACGTTCACAAAAAACGGGTTTTGTTTTCTTTTGTATTGAGTCACAAGAGTGACACATCTCCAAAACTGAAACAGAAAAAATAATATAGGAGGTCTGAATATGTGCCTGTCAGCGTGTGTTCATCTTAACCACCGAAAAAAAAAGCGTGATAAAGAGCATTCAGCGTACTTCGCATGGGATGGGTGTGCGTGCGTGTGGTTTTACCCTCCACCCATAGTGATTCATGCCCCTGTGGCTTGTATGAGCCTCTCCGCCTAACCGCGGCTCCGTGGGACATGTGAGCCTTTATCCCAACCTGCCTAATCATCCTCCTCCCTTTCACTGGGGATGATACCTGCACATTGCCGACAGGTCAGCGTCCTGTGGTGGGAGCTACACCTTAGCAAAGCAGCTAAGGACTGTGCAGTAGGGGCCAAACCCACCCTTACACCGACCTCACTGGAGCGCTTTCCAGCAAATAGCCATAAATATATTTCGGTATATTATAGTTATGATTGCCACAGGACTCCTTCTCCTCGTTCTCCCTGTTCCCACACCGCTTCTCCCATCTCCAAAGTTCTTGCCCACTTCCTCCAGCCGGTTTCACAGCAAACCCCCCACTCCCTTCGCAGTCACCACGATTTTGCTGTCACAGCAAAGACTGCATTAGCTGCCGGAGAAGTAGCAAACCCTTCTGTATTCTTTTAATTTAAGCACTTTGGATCATTAAAGCCGTGATCTGCAGCCATCCATCCCTCTCCTCTCAAGCATACCAAACAGTTTCGCAAAACACTCTTCCCCTCAGCCCGGCCCCACGCAGGCACTGCTGGCAGCCTCACACCTTTGCCAACAGGGCGTGGAGACCATTTTATGCCCCCGCGAGCTTCTTGACTGCTCGAACAAGGAAAATTATCACCAGAGAAATTATACAGCGAGTTCCTGTCAGCATTGTCTCAGCGGCGTAGCTGAAGCCTGTTCCCGCGACTCTGCGGCAGAAAGGATAGAGAACACGGCTTCATTTTCTGGGCAGAGGTTCAGACGACACACCACTGTTGGAAATACGCTGCACACATGAGATGACTGCGCTGGACCACTCTTTATCAGTGTCTGGGCTGCATCCAGAGCCAAGGGAGCCGTCGGTGGTACGGCCACCGGAGCAGCCAGCAAGGGTCACGGCTGACAGCGTCATCCAACAACTGCTATTGCAACCGATAAAATAAGCATAAACTGGGCCTATGTTTATTTCTGCTGTTTCTACCACACTTTACCCAGCTCGTAGCAAAAGGTCCTGTTACAGGAAAGTCCATAAATAAATTTCACTTGAAGTACAAAGGCAGCTCATTAGTTTCCGTTAGGTCATACAGGTGTTGAATCAAACATATATTTTGGTCCTTCCAGTTGCTTCAGAAGCAATTGTCAAAGCCTCCAGGACAGACACGATCTCCTAGAGAACACTACACCCAGAATTAACAAGATATCAATCTAAACCTGATGTTTTGAGATGCTCAATCACACATAAATAATCAAAGCTAGAGCAGCACTAAGATGCAGCAACTGTTTTTAGCCAGCACAGACCTGCTATAGAAATACTACATTGCTGATAATTACTGCAACTCTGAGCAACAACTTCCTTGATTTTTCCTGCAGTTGAGCACATCAGTTTTCTCCATAATTTAATTTGTAAAAATGAAATGGAAATTTTTTTTTTTTTTAAGTGATTCCCAGAATAACCCTGGGTTTCAGGGATGTCTAGTAGACTTTGTGTATGAAGTTCACAGCCCCATCTAGTTATGCTGCCAGTGAAAGGATGAAAGGGAAAGTTCAGTTGCTGACGATACAAATTAAAATGGTTTCCTCCATTTGAAAGGATGTGAAATTTTATACTAGATTGAATTTGACACTGTATCACTAAAGTGAATATAATTCACTGTGATCTTCTTGCCATTTAGAACCAATGGCCCATTCATGTGTAAATGCACAGTTAAAGGAAAAAAAAAAAAAAAGGCACGACAAAGTAAAGATAGACCATAATGTCATCTGTATCTAAGCAATCAGTTTCACTGTGTCCCTGTGATAAAAGGAAGAACAAATACTAAACATAAAAAGGATTACAGTTTTAGGGTCGTTCAGGAGTGTACATTTTATTACAAAATACATTCACTAGCTATACTTCTGTATATCAATCCATATTATATAGACCATGTGAATAGATTACAAAGGCTAACTCACTGCTTAATATTGAATCACACCTACTATGCAGACAGAAACTAAGCATGCTTGTAAGGAATAATTTTAGATAATTTCACACATATCTGCCATAAAAAGTCCTAGACCAGGAAACCTTAGATGGGATTTTGATCAGTGTTGAATACAGCAGTGAAATAGCATCATCAGCTATGGATTCCAGGCATCTTCTGAACAAAAGAGTATGAGAACTGCTTGAAAAAAAAATTTCCTCATATATCTTTTAAGCCAGAATCCAACCCTAGGGTTAACCAAATCCTACAAGACTAAGGGAATAAGAAGCTGCTGATATAAAGAGTAGGTTCAGAATAAAATATTTAAAAAATGAAGGCCAGTCCTCAAATAAAATAATCATTGTCAGAGAGGGCACAAATAAGGAGTCAGGGGAAAGTACCAGACCAAGAGAAAAAGCTTAAGCCCACACACAGGCAGATTTCCAGAGTAGTAGATGCTGATTTGTTTGTACACCCAGGTCCAAAGGTTTTTGGATACCAAAGTTTCAACCATATCTCGGTGCTTCAGTATGAGGAACCCTGAAGGCCTTGCCGCAATGCAAAAACTTCCATGATGTTGTCCCAGTTTAAAAAAAAAAAAAAAAAGTAAATAAGCCAGGGAATCACTGTAAAAAAAAAAAAAAAAAAGTACAACAGGCTGTAAACAATCTTTCCACTTGCTTTGGTGGTCTTTAGATGAGGTTCTAAGAGCTTTATGCTGCAAATCCTTCCCAGACTGGGAAAGCTCATTAAGGTACCAGGCATCAGCTGGTGGGCTTTTTCATAGCACTTTCTACTGGGTAGAAAAAATAGTCTGAGTTCATATAGGGCTGTTTATAATCATTACTTCTCTGTCACCATTTATAATCTAGATATGATTTTATAGAAAAGTCTGCGCTCTCTAAAATGTGCAAAACGGGTAAATTCGCTGCTAGAGGTATGTGTTGTACAGCTCTGCCTGGGTATGATTGCCATTCACTTTGTACAGTTGTAGATGATTACAAGAGTCATTAAGCAGCATAAAATCATGCGTGCTGGCTAATTAATGTGGAATTGATTCTCCTTTTAGTTTCATTTTTTATGCCTGTTGAACTCCACTGAAATCAATAAAGTAAAGGTAAGATCACTAAAGACTGTAGTAAAACTGATGTAAGTGAAGGAAGTCAGGCTTGGAGTTTAATGAGTAATAAAACTCTAAGAAACAGAAAAAGAAAATCAAACTTCCAGCTACATCCATGTATTTATTGTAATTGTACATGATTACTATCATTCAGGCAATTTTCCTCAACATTAGCATTCAAGTGATGCTTTGCAAAATACTGGGGTTCAGTAGAAAAGTAATGGAAGCATTCAGAGCCATGTGAACAGGGATACAATCCTCAAAGAGTTCAAGCTGAGGTTTCTGAAGTTTCTATTCTTTACTCTCACCACAAAACCACTCCAGCTTTGCAAAGCATCTTTCCAAACTTTTCTTTCATTTGCCAGGTGTTGGTATCTACATCTCCTTTCATTACCTGCCTTCAGCATTCAAATGGACAGCAGTTCTGTACTTAAAGATCTCAAGTCTGAATTAGGGAGCTATAACACAATTTAAAAGGTTAAAAAAAAAAAAATTAAAAACATTTAAAAAAAAAAAAAAAAAAGAGTTAAACAACAACAACAAAAATCAAGTCTGTGTCCTGATATTAAAAGTTTCTTTGGTTCACTTTCTTTCTCCTTCATCCCACACTCTTTCCTACTGCCTCTCTCAAACCAGCATTTTCCAAACTTTGTTTAAAAAAATGGTTTTTAGCTATCCCAAGAGTGACATCATGTTGTGACATGTGAAGCTGAGCTTGTCATGTCAGATTACATGACATAACACAATTTGACAGGCGAACCTCATATGACACCACAACTCGAAGAGCTTCACTTTTCCTTAACCATGAGCTAGTGTCACACTTTCTGCAAGAGATACATGCAAGAAAAATGCTATCCAACTTTTTTTTTTTAGCTGTAGACTTAGCCCTTGACCTTTTAGGGATGGCTTGAAACAAATAGTGCCAGATTCACCTGCCATGATTGCCTTGTATGTTTTGACAATAATTTTGCTAATGACAGGAGCAATCTATTGCCATGCTGAAAACTAAGCTGCTCTTTACAGAAATGGAGAGTTTGCTTCAGAAGTGGTTGTATTAGACAGTCTTAATTATTATTAGAGCTGGACAAACATGGCTTTCATCTCCAGTCTTTCATAATTTTGGGAAAAAAAAAGTTATGTTAAAAGTGAAAACACTTCTGACATGTCTATGGGAAAGTGTTGATCTTCCCCAAGAAAGAAAAAAAAAAAAGTCCAATTTCTAAAAGTTGTATTTAAGGATTTTTTTCCAAGAAAGCATTTTCTATGGATATATTCATGGTAGTTTTATGTCAGATTTCCATCAAGAGTTAGCCCCAGTAATTAGGCAGAAATATAGGCATACTCCTGTCAGACACTTTCCATGATAAGCACAGCAACACATCAAGTCAAACTCTCCTTAGGGCACATATATTTTTTAAATGGAAATACACACAGAATGAGCTGAACCATTTTACTCAGCCTCTCAGTCTAGATAATATGTAGGAAGGTCTTTTATCCAGCCTGTATACTTGTTCATATGTAATAGTCCCATAAACTTTATTTTTGCTAAAGAGACATCTGAAATTTATTATAGGCTGCAAAGGGATTCTGTGTAATTGGTCTAAAGGGATTTCTTATTTTTTTCTCTCAAATTTTACGTTTAATAAGAATTATCCAACTTTAATCTCCTCAAATCACATATGAGATTTTTAAAAATCAATTTTTTGTTGTTCTTCATC
>JAOBAS010000083.1:40232881-40249858 GCA_025311575.1 Elanoides forficatus
TATGGTATGGTGCACAACATATCATTCTCTTAATTCTGCAATAGGACCTTATGACAAGCCTTGCTCCCCAAGATATATACACTACCCACTTAAGCTTACATCAGTGGAGAATTCCACTTAAGCTTACATCAGTGGAGAATTTCTCATTGGTAACAAGCTGGATTTTCATTAAACAGAACAACAGTAACTATTTCAACACAGTCTTGTTTGACTGGAAATGTGGATCAAATCAAGTCAAGAGTATTGCAAAAAAAAAAAAAATCCAACAATTGTCTCATGTCTTAGGGTCTGTTTATATTTATTGCATATAGATAGATGACCAGAATTAATTGCATTATAGTTTCAAAAAATCAGAATTGCACTCAGTATTCAAAGGAAATTATCTCGGAGGTTTTTTTCCTCCCCAACAGCAGCTGCTGACGTGCATACCACTAGCTATTAGCTGTTAAAATTTATGACAATAATAAAATGTTTAAGTCAGCCTTACTTGTAGACTGCAGCATAGGCCGGATAGCATGCAATTTATATTCAGTGTAGTGACACATTGATAGTTATTCTGTAATGATTCCACCTATTAATCACGAACCAAATAGTGTCCCTGCTGTCTATATTTATTTCCCTTCACATAGATGAAGTAACAGACATCAGTCTCAGCACCAGAGCACCCAATCCCATTCAGTTCGGGTTCATCTGCATTTCTGTTATGTTCTAAGGGGAATAACAAACTCAGCAGATTAACCATAAAACCGCTCAGAAAGTGTTGCTGATGTGGGAGCTGTGGCTGGCAACTTGAATGCGGCTGCTCTCCACTACAGTCAACGAACTGAGGAAAATGGTATTTTCCACACAGACCCTGGAAATTGTTATGCCATCCAAGTTTTGTTTGCACGTCTTTAACTAACAGCGTCCAAAGCCACTTGCAATAACTGCCGAGTGGTTCACCCGCTCGCTCTTCTCTCCCCTTCTTGTCTCCGGCCCCTTTACGTCTGATTAAATGCATTTACGCTGATTGCATTGTCTATTAGGGAAAAAGGTGGCCAGACTGTGAGCTGAATAAATATAATAAATATAACAAAAACTCTGCACTCACAAGGTAGAGCACCATGTACCATGCTTAACCCCACAAGCAAATTAACATTAGCTACCATTTGGTGAGATGCACCCATTCTCCAGGAAACAAGCAGCAGACATATGCCAAGTATAATAATTATATCAATAAGCCAAGATGACGCCACAAACCTTCTCTTTACTAACCATATCCTACTTTGATTTAGACCCAGGTGTTGCAACTGGATTCATGCAAGTGGACCCCAGTGCCCATTTCCACTTCCACCCCCACGCATGCCAGTGGGGCTTTACATTGAGACCAGGGAAAGGTGTGCAGGACTGGAGAGAGACGTGCTATTTGAGGGCAGCTTGTGAAGGAGGCAAAGGGATGAGCGATGATCCGATGGCAACGTCTGGACATTTAATCCTAGATACATTCATTGCATTGTTTGATGGGTCAAATATCACATAGTGACTCAGATGCTCTGAGTCATCCCAAACTGCATCACACCATCAGCTGGTGGCCTATAAGAAGCACTTCATGTAAGATGGCAATCTTCCTTCATTAAGCAACCTACACATTATAATTGGTCATGTTTTATTCTATTCATCAGAGCTTTCTTGGTCAGCCGATGCTCTACAAAGTTTTTAAAAATCATAGTTGTATCCTACTGAAACAAACATTGCAGGATCACTTTTAATGCCCAAAGAAGGGGGGTTGCAGTGAGGTGAGTGCTGGTCTCTTCTGTCAGGTGGCTGGAGATAGGACAAGAGGAAAAGGACTTAAGTTGCAGCAAGGGAGATTTAGGTTGGATATTAGGAAAAATTTATTTACTGAGGGTTGTTCCACCTTGGAATAGGCTGCCCAGGGAAGTGGTCGACTCACCATCCCTGGAGGTATTCAAAAAGCGCGTAGACGGGGTACTCCAGAACATGGTTTAGTGGGCACAGATGATGGTTGGACTCGATAATCTTGAAGGTCTTTTCCAACCTAAATGATTCTATGATTTCTATGTGACTAGGATATCTGTTAGATACTTAATTAACTCAAAGTTACTTTTCAGACTGTTGAGTTCATCTTGGAGGAATTTGCAGTGCTGTGAAATTATCCAAAGTAACAACAAATAAAAAAAATTAAAAAATTAAAAAAAAAAAAACAACAAACAAAAACAAAAAAAGGTATTTCTATTTTAGGAAGCAAATCTCAAGGCAGACAGGCAGCTGCCTAAATATTCTTGCCTCTGTCTTCACATAAAGAGGACACATTGATCGTCTGCAATAGCTTACAGAAAAGAGCTTTCTGTCCTCATGGCATTGTAGAACCCCAAGCTGGATCAGATGGGAAGAAAAATTAAAATAAATCACATTTAAAACCAAATCTTCGCTTCTCTTTGCACTCTGGTGGACAGTGGACGGCCTCATGTCTTGCGCTATGTCATTCAGGAATAAGAGAATTTTACACAAAGGGTGCTATCTGGATCAACCATCCTCCTTAGCTGACAACAGGTTCTGACCCTCCAGGGCCCCCAGCTTCCCGTTTAAAGACCCACAGGGCAGGGTGTCGAGAAGCAGAAGGGATTACCCTGTTTTCCCACGAGTGCTGCCAGCACTGCTTGTACTACCCGTAGGGAGAGAGGCCAGGTGAGCAGAAAACACAGAAAGATAGGTAAGATGAGGCGTCCAGTCACATGGAAAGTCCGAGGGACCTGGCGCTCTTACGTCGTCCCCCCCCTCCCTGAGGGTGCCCACCACAGGCACATCATGCCCCGGAGTGATGAAACCCATCTCGGGGAGTTTCTGCCCTGCGATCCCCTGGGATGCCGGGAGCCCTGCAGCTCCCAGTGCTCAGAGGTGGGTGTGGGAGATTGCAGCATTAATCCAGACACACAGTGCTGGCGGTTTTCTGCCTTTAACTGCCTAGAACTGTTGATATTAGTATAACGATCTTGTTTATATATTTATGAACCATTAATAAATCATTAAATGCTAATCATATTTCCTTTATTTTTTCTTCCATTAGAGCTGCTCCTCTTGTTGGTCTTTATTGACATGAATATTTCCAACCCACAAGCACATTCAAAATAAGTATTCCATAAAGAATGTTGTCTAAATCATTTACAACTAACAAACGCTCTTAGCTTTGTTAGCAGACAGCATCTGTTTATTTAAATGATATAAGAGGACTCATTAACTTAGAATACACAGCAATATTATCAGCTAGTGGCATGTCATGGGTCAGAAAATGCTGTTTACAGCCTTAACAAGGACCAACCAGGAAGATCATATCTGGTGTTATTAAATATTTATAGATAACCAGAGAAGTTGGATCTTCCAGCTTTTCAGCAGTTTCTACGTATGTATTTTTAAGACTTTGAAAATGCTTATGACTCTCTCATGCCTTCAGAAAAAGTGTCACAGCACCCACTTTTGTTACCAGAGGACTATTGCTTCAGCATTTGCTCAGAGCAGCCTCATTTTGCTTCTACGCTGGAGCCCTCGGGAACACAAGACTGCCAGAATAAAAGGCAGGGGGGGAGCAGGGAAAAGTTTTTCTTGACCCCAGAGAGACTGTCCACTGACCAAGGCTGTCTCACATTTAAGAGTCACAAACCTTTGTTGGCAGTAACAAAACAAGATTTTTGCCTTACTGGAGCCAATGTGATGTTTTAATTCATTTTGGCTGCTGGTTTGCCTAGGCTGATTAAAACATTGAAAATGTTTCAAGCTGATTTTTTGCAAGAGCAGTATTTGCTGCTATTTTGTAATTGAGCTCATTCTAACATTTCTTAATGGAGGAATCTAAGGAGAAAAAAGAATGTTATAGTCTCTTCCATTTTTAAAGAGCTAATAAAACTTTCAGATACTGTATTTCAGATATGATAAAGTTATATTTTCTTTCAGGAAAATACAAAGCCAGGACTTTTTCATAAATTCAAATGTGTGCTCGCATACCAGCTATATAATGACTTCACAGCTGAAGTACGTACACGGGTCTTTCTCAACCTTCAAAAACTGCATGAACACTTCTTTAATTTATGAGATAAGCTCTTGGGAGTGCCAACATACTTAGTGGTCTCTTAGTACTTTGCATAGGACCTCCAGCTTCCAATGCAGTATAACTTAATCATTCGAAACCATATCAGATATGAGACTTGGTGCTTGCATTGTCAGCTAAAACAGATCCACATTCCTCCCTATCAACTCAGGGCGAATTGGCTATATCTGTACTCATTGCAAGTCTCTACATGCAAATAAAAAAGAAAGATTACTTCTATAAAAAAATAGTTTCTCCTTCTGTGTGCTCCATTTCTTTCTGTATTAAACTATGACATCACAATACTTAATGTCTGTGAAATACCTACTGAACACTGTTGGAGCAGATGTGTAGCTGTTGGAGGGGTGCCTTCTGTGCAGGGCTCCACTCATACCAGGTGTTACTTATTTTAAGAAAAGAGCAAGAAGGTAATTTGCTGCATGAAGAAGCTTCAGCTGCTCTTTGGTTGAAGCACCATGCTTTGTTTTGAGATGGCTATTGTTTAATAGCCTGGCTCATGCATTTTCAGCACAGCTCAGCCAGCAGTATTAAGTCCTAAGTTAAACTGGCAGATTTCCCAAGTAGATAGGCATTTTAGAAAAATCCCACTGTATGATAGTTATTTTCCCCCCACTTTTGGTGTTACTCAGACCTCCAGGTTTTGGTAGTGTCACTGTTTGGAGTGGCTCAGCAAAGACCTTTACGTGGTGACTCTCACCACCACCTTTGCTTGTCCCCATTAAACAAGGAAAAACTAGAGCAAACCCAGGTCCCTTTGGAAATTTCACCTTCCTTGCCCTCAAGGTGGACAAACAGTACTCTCAGTTTCAGCTTTTGTGATTTATATGGCAAATAAAAACCGAGGCAGACAAAAGATTACAGTTTGTTGAGGTCTCCACACTTGACTTGTCTTACACTGAGCACATGTACAGCTCAAATAATAAACTTTAACCATGTTTTGAGCATTCATATCTCATAGTAACACTTGAACCTCAAGGTGGAAAAATTTTTGTCATTAGGATTAATTAATACTGGCTCTTATAAATGCCAATATTCTTTCTCTATACCTGGTTCACTCACTTGAAGGGAAAAGCTCAGGCAAATTCACCCAGAAAACAGTTGATTGTGTCCCATTACAAACTTGTGCTTCTTCTTCCTAAAAGATATTATCCTAGAGTATGATTGGAAAAAAAGAAAAAAATCTGTACTCTTATAATTGCTTAAATTAGGACATCTTGTAAACATGAGCTTAAATGCCATAGCTGGTAATTAGGTTACATGCCCCCCTCTAAGTGGTCTTTTTCTGTACCTGCACTGTTTCTCACACAGTCCCAGAAGGATGGGGGTGGGAGATGGACCCTGGTAGTTGTGATCCAGGGACAGACCCTGGGAAGCAGCAATGAGACCAGAGGAATCCGTCTCTCACAATACTGCACTGTTTGTTTTGAAGACTTCTATCAGGACATTGCTGGAAAAAGTGACAAAATATGTTGCTGTCACACAGGTCACTGGATGCCATCTGATACTGCATTAATTTCCATGCAGTGCCAAGATCTGAGCTAGAAACCTGGAGCAGAAAGGTTGGGTGTGCAAGGACAATGCTGAGCCATCCAGTCCCAGATACGTTTGCAATAGGCAGATAAGGTCAGCTTGAAGGCATAGCTTCTAAGCGATAGATCTATTTCTCCCTCTAAACCCTTTTTTTAAAATGAAAATGTAAATCACTGATTGACAAGATGCTTTGCACTGGTTAAAAATGAAAGCCCTTTTTCATCCCCAAACACATAATTTTCTGCTCATAGAGATCCCGTCTTTAATTACCAGCTGCTGCAAATGATCTTCTTAAGATCATTAACTGTCAAATCCTGAAACAGCATATCTCTTATTGCCCTCAGTGTTCAAATACTCCACCTGTTTCTAATTAGTCAAGCTACCCGAGCCTACCTACAGTAAGGCTATTCAGATCATATACTGCAGCTGCTAAACACTTCAGTTCCTATAATGGAAGCCAACCATATTTTTTATTATTAAAGATATCCACTATCCCTACTACAACTGTGACTGAAGTAGGAGACATTAAAAACAAAGCATTTTTAATGAGATAACAGCACAGCCATTGCTAATAATGATTACTCATATTATCCTTGCAATCATTTTTAATGAATGCTCACCAGCGCAAACTCTTCACTAGCTCAACTTGCCTAAGTTAATCTCATCAAAATAATAAGCAGGATTTGATAAATTAGCATGACCTCACTCACAGCATAATTTTACTTTATCATTAGGACTATTTATTGCAGCTGATATGATTTTTTTTTTTCAGCCTTTGATACCACTTCACATTTAAAATACACATACTTGGGGTGGGGTGTGTGTGTGTGTGTGTGTGTGTATATGTATGTGTATGTATATATATATATGAATTATTTTTCTTCACCCATAAAATGCTTGTTATCCCAGAATATAAGTAAGGTTTGCTAATGGCTTAGAACATCAGTTAAGCTGGAACCAAGAAGCATTTCACACCTCCAGCCTTTCAAGGGGATCTGCTCCGATCCAAGTGCTCCTATGGCATGGACCAATTTACACTCACTTGCAAGACAGTAGCATAGAAACATCCAGTCTCAAAACTGTTTGACTTACAGATGTTAGCAGCTTGTTTTGACAGCTATTTTAGCAATGTTATAAGCCAGAGCTATATGCCATAGCAATATGACTGCTCCTTTTGAGATGTCTGAAAAGCTTCTGTAACCTATAGGTAATGGGAAAAGAGGATATAAGCTCTGTTTCTCCAAGTAATGGCATGTTTTCATTCACATATGAGAAACCCATACTGATTTAATTCTCCTTACATTGTACATTAAAAAAAAAGTTTGTAAGAAGAAAAACAAAAGCTCCTGAAGACAGTCTTTAAACAACAAATTTTCAGTTTAAATATCTTGACAGCAAGTAAAACTTGTTTCAGTAAGCCTTGTCACACTGCTACAAATTACAAATACCCTATGTTCAGCAAAAGATAGTGGAATTACTGTATATAAACCCCCAGGAAGTCCAGAATCTGGGCTTTTAATTAGTATATAGGCATTAATAATATTAGTACTAGCTACAGAAAGGAACTCATGAAAATATCATATGTGAAAGCCTAGATGTATGACTTTGTGCTTCCATACTTTAAGCTTTTTGAATTTCTCCCAAATGAACAGAATTTCACAACGAGCTGTTTAACATGTAGATTACTCTGCAGTGAAACATAAAACATTTCACACCTTTCAGAGCCGCTGATTGCAGATAGCAAGACAAGAATTGTGCAAATGAAACAAGCTAATGTCCTAGTGAACTGTGGATCTACAGCATGTTTAATTCAAAATTAAATCCCTATCCAGCAAAGAATAGAAACTGTAACTTTTAGTTCTATACGTAATTTATAACAACCTTAAGGCATTTGCAACATCTGAAATTAAATAGGAAAGGAAATTATTCCCTGAAGGTCTTGGGGTTGATGTAAGAAATGCATTTAAAAATAAGTACACAAATAGTTCACGCCGTTATTTTGCGTATTACTCAGCAGATCTCGTTACCGGTCCCTTGCCACATTTCTCAAGATATACCTTAAGCCTCCTAAGCTTAAGCTACCTTAATGCCTCCAGCATTCTCCCAGCTACCCTTTAGCAGGGCATTCTTGGTGTAGCAAATTGTTCCTCCTGTCATAAATCTATAAAAAACACACTAGGACTTTACAACTGCTGAAGGCTAGGTTAAAGCTTTCACATGCTCTCTCTTTTTTTTTTTTTCTTTTTTTTTTTTAATTAAGTGCAGAAACTAAATCTGCTATAATTGTAGAGTATAAATGAAGATACTCCCTCTCCATTGGGCCCTGCCTCAGATATAACCCTCAGACTTTAGGAAATATGCTGACACTCTCAGATCCCAGCCTTGCAAAATCAGAAAACAGTGGATACTTGCAGCCCTAAAGCTGCCATCAGCAAAGCAATGGGCACCTGCAGAGCCAGGCAGGGTTTTCAGCACACCCCTCAGCTCCAGGGACACAGAGCAAGTCTCAGCTTTGGGCTAGCAAATGCTTTTGGCCCACAAAAGTGACAAAAGCTGGGAATTCAAGAAGCGGAGAGAATTCATAGCCAGTTGTCATACAAGGTCTAGCAGAGCAGGGATGGACAGCCTTAGTAGGAGAGCATTGTACCTGCCCCATAATTCATTACTTCCTACTGAAGTCAACTGACATTTTAGTAGCACTCCATTTATTTAAATACCATACTGGCAAGCAAATAATATTCTATTCCATAAAGATTATCAGCAGTTATGATATAATAGTTCATGAGTTCACCCCATGAATTTACTTATTACATGAAAAGTTCTTGCCCAGAAACAAATTTTGATCATGATGAGAGCTTATATTGACACAGAGAAATTAAATGGAAATGTTATTCTCACAAAATATCGGTGTGAAACTAATCACACTACAGCTACCAGTGACATATGGGGAGATTTATTAAAGTATAGCCAAATTTCAAGGCCACAGAGCAGGGTTGGTTTTATTTTTTTCCAATATCATTTTGACATTAGACCCCTGCCTAATACACCTCAACATTACATGCCCAGTTGCAGTATTTAACAGCTATGTTCACTGGAAAAATTCCATTTTATGAACAGGAGAATATAAGTCATTAATCATTAATTATAAACCTAACTGAAGAGCCAATATCATCAGGTTGACATTATATTGTTAGAAGAGTCATGAAACCACAGTGTAAGCAATAAGTGGACCCAATTATTTTAAGAGTTGTTTGATGGGATGGTTTATCTGTTCAGACACAACCATCTGAATTAGAATTGACAATCTGGTTTGAAATGAAGCGGGGCGAAGCGATGGCTGGGGCTTGGCAGAGCACAGCTCTGACAACCCAAAGGGTTGGAAGGAGCCAAGGTGGTGGGAGGTGGGCACCATGTCAAAGCAGCTGGTCCAGGAGGGGAAAAAAAAAAAAAAAAAATTAAAAATCAAGCCCAGACACCCCAAAGTCAACCCAAACAACAGCCACAACTTTACTCACTGCCATCCCTTTCATGCCATTGTACCACTAGTGTTATAATACTTAATGTGTCTGGTGTAGGTACCTAGGAAAGGTTTCGCACCCCACCTCCCTATGTAAAGGTCATTCTGGGAGCTTAATTTGAGTCCTACCCATGTCAAAGGCAAGACTTGTGCTGTCTTAACTTGAAGACAATTAAAAAAAAAAAAAAAAAAAAAAAATCCAGCCTCAAATAGGCAAAACGTCTCAGTGCTCTGGAAGCAGAATTTAAAGACTTCCTTTATCTGGGGGTTTTGTCCCTCACAGAGTCTCAATTCGTTCTTCCTTGATTGTTTTCTAACTTTTTCAATTATCTTGGGGGGCATCATTTTGTTTTCAAAGTCAGGCATTAATTTAAAACAACACTTTTAGCAATCCTACTTGTTTCTTCCTGAAGGTCTTTTTAATGGCATAAGCATCTGCATAGCCCATCAATCTTCCCTCTCTGATATCTTGAGAGCTATCTCTGTCATTATGTAAGGGCTGCTTCAAGAACATTTATTAATTCAAAAGATTCAGATATCTCATTGTGCGTTACCTGGAGAGCATCTTACTGACTGGGGACACATACTTAACGTTTTGCTACAAACATCTCCAACTTTACTTTGTATTTCTCACACATATGCATCAAAAAAATACACACACCCCACCAGAAAGCCTCAGATATAAATGCCAATAATAGTAAATACTACTGATTAACAGTAATATCATTGTACTGGGCAAAGTAACATGCCTTAGGAGTGAGTACTATATAGAGGCATGCTCTTGTGACTCCCATATAAATAAAGAAAAATAATTTCTTTGTCTGCATTTGTGTCCTGTGAAATATTACACTGCTGAATTCCGATATGAATTGAGATCATCCAGGCAATCCACCATACTGGCTTGCATGACTCTTTGTAACTGGTTTTTGTTACCGAGCAAAAATTTGCTGGAAGGAGTGCAAGAAAGGAGACTAACAGCTCCTAGTGCTCTCCAAAGGCATAGACATAGCTACTCTCCTCTCACTCCATTTTCTTTACCCGGCAAAGCAGCAAATACTTGCAGATATCCTACCTCTCCTCGTTACCAAAACAATAAATAAAAATAGTAGAAAGTTAAGGTTTAAGAGTAAAAGTCTGCAGGAACTTCGCAACCTGAACAACCTAAAATTCCCAAAATGGTGCCAGGGAAACTTCGCCCCCCGCCCTTGAAAACACCAAGATCCATGTGGTTTCTGCTGCCCATGAGTAAAACCATTGTACCTGCTCTTCAGGGGCCTCACCCTGACCGGGGCAGCACCATATCCCGCAGGAATCGTACACAGTCACTATGATTTTCTGCCATGCTTTGAAAGCCAGGCTGCTTGCAACGGCTTTGCTTTTCACCCATCCCCAAGCTGGGGCTGGGCAGTCCTGCAGGACTAGAACCTAGGAAACTGCAATATTGCCATTTGAAATGATAACCAGTAGCTTTAAAAAATTGCTTCAGCCTTCTTCCCAATGAAGACAGATACGCTCTCAAACTGCACCAAGCAACAACGAATACAACACGCTGATTTTGTGTGTGGCTTAAGCACCATCTGGATTTCCAGACTATTTACACTTTCCTCTAGTGTTTCTTAATACAACCAAAAACTAAGAGTATTGGTAAGACTACAATAGGTTGGTTGGTTTGGTTTTTAATCTATTATCTAAACCTTTTAAACATTCATGAGCTGACAACTGTCTAGGGAAGAACTTCATTGAATGCTTGGGATGTTTCTGATCTGCTATGAATGGCTCCCAGACATTACACACCACTCCTTAAAATTAATGTGGATAAGAAGCCTAAGAGTTTGCAGAGCCCACTCCAACCACACTATCTCCTCAAGTGCTAAATGAAACAGTTCGTTACTAATTCAGTAACTAATTACAGTATATTTGTAAGACCTACCAGTTACAGTATTAAAAAAATGGGAAGAACAGAATGAGAAAGAGGAAAGAAAAAAATTTTCTGCCATCCACTCATTAGAGTTACCACTGCAATACTCCAGGTATTGTTGATTTTAAAAATTACTATTAAAATATAAGAGGTCATATCAGAGAAAGAGGTATAGAAGTATTGTACTTTAAAAAACAGAAAGTATTAACCAGCTGATGGAAGAGATGAGTAGGTTAGTCAGACATCTGAACACATTGAAATTGTATATTGGAAGGGCAACACCCATATTCTTCAGCTTAATTGAGCCTTGTGAGTATTATCTAAATTTGGGGCCTTTTTTGTTGTAATAAAAATAATGAAACACTATATTTTCCATGGTAATTATGCAGAGAGTATTATCAATAACTAGCAAATCAAAGAGACATTTCCTGGTTGGTTTCCCACATTGGTTAGTCTGCAAAGGTCGATAACTGAACTCAAACCTGAAAATTAACATTTAAAATTTGTTTACAATTGTATTTTAATTAAAGACAGCAGGTTGCAGATGATTAACTATACTCAATCATGTTCTGTGATTCCAAGGAAAGCCTGGCTCATAAGAAAATAAACAAACTTTGTATTTTTTCAAAAACGATTCCAGATACTCTTACAAGTGAGGTCCAGAGTAATAGCCCAACTTTGTGACCTTACCATGAAGGTCATTATACATCTGAGCAGAATACCTGTATTAATAATGTGACGGATTTAGGATATAAGTATTAGTGTTGTATTTTACACTCTGTTACAAAGATAACATCGGATAGCCTGCACTGGAGAAAAATTACAACATTTAAAGATGGCACACTTAAATTAAGAGTTGAATCCATGCACATTTTATTTAAATCAGTGCTTCTTTGCCTGCTCCAGCAATGCAATACAGTGTCGCTTGAGAAGTGCTTGTAAAATAAGCACATTAACCAAGCTTATCGCATCATATTCCAGAAGTACTGAAAAATTATTACAACTTACCTTCTCTGTACCAGGCCAAAAGCTGTTATTTGTACTAAGTGAAATGAACCCTACACTCTTCATATCACTGCCATCTTTCAACCATAAAATACCAACTCACAGTTGAAGCTGCAAGCACAGAGCTCAGCATGAGCCCTTCCCGCCTTTACATCAAACTTCCCTTCATTTCAAGGACTAATTATTAGGCTTCCCTTTAATTTCTGGCTGCAGTAAAGAAATTTAATTAGGCCAAAATTGAAAGCAGCTGAAAATGCAGAGCTTTTCTTCTCCTACATTAATTCACAGTTTTGCTTACATTAATGTTAACTGATTACCAATGAGTTGCATTTTATTGTCTAAATCATCACAGTGAGTTGTAATCAGTGGCATTAGTACCAGATTAATTTGAGCTAATTCAGGGTCAAATTCTGCTCCCTGTTACATGGTGGTGAACTGAAGTAACACCACAGAGAGCAGCAGAAGTTACCCTGAATATGTCTTGGCATAACAGAGATGGGGATCTTGCTCTTGTTACTAGACTGTAAAGTGCTATCGCCTGGGTGCTCGCTTAGCAGCTGGGAAACATGGAGCAAATTAAAGGGTCTCAGACTTGCCATAGAGGCAATTCTGTAGGAAAATTATCATTTTAGGCTTTTTCTAAAGCAGCATCCTGCAGCAGATGCAGTTTGCTGACAGTCACTTGATACACTTATATTTGCAATGGGGACGAGTCTTGAAACATTATAGTTTTATTTTATTTTAAAGTTACCTCTATCATTAAGAGGGGGAAAAAAATGCCATGCAGATGTTAGTGTTTGCATTATCTGAACATTTCCAGTCACCGCCACTTGAAGAAGCATTTTTAGCAGAAGTTGGTTTCCTGCCCAGAATATGGTCGTGCAGAAATCATACAAATCATTGTCGAGTGCATGCTTTTGTTCCTGTGAAAGTGCTCTGAATTAAACCCATTGCTGAATAATGAGGAACCTGCTTCATCATTTCCTTGCTCTTGTGAAGCTCAGTGTCCCTTGTCTTCATATTTCCAGCCTGTTCCCTTCAGGTTTTTTATTTTCTAATCAAATTGCTATAGGGCTGGGCTGCAGATGGGAAAAGCTCAGAACTGACATAATTATTGTAATGCATTCAGGTACCTAATGAAAACAAATCTATCAGCAGTTCCATTCCCCACTCCTGCCTGGGGGATTTCTCAGAGCTGTGTGATTTGTTTTTCTGTTTTGGGAAAATATTCACATTTCTGATCATGAATTTGGACAAAATAATAACCATCTCAGAAAAATCATTAATTAAATATGCAGGGAAAAAAGCATGATTAGGTTAATCAGAGCATTTGTTCTGATGATTTGGAAATGCTGGTTTTTTTGTTTACTTTTTTGCCGCAATTACGTTTCCAAAGAAAATTATTACTCCTTCAAGGAAGAGAAATCTTTCCATAGTGAGATTGTCAAATCCAGCAACGTGGGTATTTGGACAACTTCAAACTCTTCTTCGCACAGAGTGCTCAGCAGTCCCACTCTTCCCATTTCTCCCCTTACCATACATACTTTTCCAAATCAGTTCCATTTTCCTGCATGCATAGAGATGCCTTTTTCCTACAACATTTGCTGATGGGGAGGGTGTGACTCGGTGCTAACAGAAAGCATTTGCTGGGGCCAAGGCCAAGTCCCAGGCAAGTGGGGCTAAAGAGTTTGGAGGTCCACACCAAGGGGGACAGAGACCCTCAAAACCCTCCCGCATGATTTGGAATGTAGAGATATTGGGGAAGACATGAACTCTGCCCTTGCAGACACCAAGACAATAAACAGTTTGTGATTATTTAGATTTAGCTGAGCTTATGCATGGCTTCAGAAGTAAATTACTTTAGGGAACAAAGTAAAAGACAAGTTCCTATGGCATTAGGAAACACTGTCATGAAGATAAGAAGAGAAAAAGTTATTTTTTCTTGTTGAAATACAGATGTAATTTTAAATTTTCTCATAACAAAAACCTGAGAGTACATTTCATAAGAATACTTTTTATTCCATTAAACACATCCATATGCTTGCACACACTGATGCATGAAAGCAGCGGTTTGGGATTCTATTACATCGCAACAGCTGTTTGTTACTTTTCATTAAAATGGGACAGACGGTGGAAATAACACTTTTAGGAAAAAAAACCAAAACTGGAGGATATTTCAAAAACCATGCTTATCAGGTATTTTGTTTCTAAAAATGAAAGTCTTTGACAAAGCATCACACCTGTAGAATTTCAGATGCAGAAATCTTTCCCTTTTCCTAATTCTTTGTCACCATTGTAGCCATCCTGCACTGTGATATTCCATATGGGAGCACTGTATTTGAAGAAGGGCACTGCTACTGCAACTAAAGAGAGATGTTATAAGACTGTCATCATGGGATGGAGCCTGGAGCCATGTGTCCTGGAAAACTCAATCTTTGTCTTTGCAGGTGGGCTGGGAAGAACCCCAAGCTCAGGTGCTCCAGTTTTGCAAGATATTGGGAATAGCCTGACATTAGGCACTGAGAGCTTTGCAGCTTCCCAGACACATCAAATGCCAGCCCAGTGGCCAAAGAAAAGGTTACGGCCAGTAAAAATATGCCCAAATTGCAGAAAGATTCTGTATGACACCACTGAAGGAGGAATCCCGTCTACAACACTGGTGACATCCTCTGGCTTTAGGGAGACCCAAGATTTCTTCTGCAAAAGGCTTAATACCAGTTATGGTTGCCAAAACATGTGATGTACAGTAATAAAAGACTATAGAACGCATGGTCCCCTCTCATTTCCAGAAAGCAATGCAGCCTTTACAAAGTTTTCAGTAATATTTTAAGTTCTGCTATTATACTTCAGAGACTTACAGTAATTTGCATTTTAACCTTTCTTTTATACAGGTTTTGTAGGCTCTTCACAGAAGCAGGCACAGAAGTGAATACTGGGGCTCTCCTTTTGTTCAGGGAGTGAAAAGACATCCTAAAGCTTCTTGAAGTCCCTGAATATGTAGCTTTTCAGACATCTTCTGGTTTTATGCAATTCAGGCTATTTCCAATAGGAATCAATGAGCTCTCTTGAAATACTGGACTTGAGAGAAGTATTGAGAAGGAAAGAAGATGATGATTAAGACTAGATTAAAAGATGATGATTAAGAGGACATCATCTCAGAATAACTGGAAATCAGAGCTCTAACAGAAGCAAAAGGGCAGCGCTGTGGGAGGAAGGTCACGACCACATGAGGTGCAATGGGACAAGCCAGGCATGCAAGGGCTCCCCTGGTCGCAGCGGCTCGCTCTGGCTCTACAAAGTCTTCTGCAAAACCAAAACCAGATTTCACACTAGTCCAGAAACTCAGAAGGATTCAGGATTCACCAAGGCAGATCTCACCAGTTGTGAGCTTACCTGAAACAAGGGGTTTTTTTCTTGTTTTGAGATGTTTTTTTCACCAGGGGCAGGAGATAGGACAGGGAGGAGTTCTCATCTCCTGTTGGTGACCTAATACATTTTATCCTTTTTTTTATTCTTCTTTTTTTTAAGGAAAATTTTTATTTCTTTTGTATTCTGCAAGAGTTAAATGACCTATTCTCCTCTTTCCAGCTCTCCACCAAAGGCATACAGGAAACTTTCCAGGCAGCACAGCATAGGAGAAACAGAGCTGCCTTTCCATAGCCCAGACAAGCAGAAGCAAACAGAGTCCCTGCCCTCAGCTTCTGTTTCCATAATGACCTTTTTTTGAAGCTAAGCTTTGATGTATCTGCCTTAAATTATTAGTCTCCTTAGCTTCTATATTAGTCATCTTTGAAAAGATCCTTACCTGATAGTGAACAGGTGTACAACATGGCCACTGAACTCCAAAGAGCCCTGCTGAATTTGATGTTTCTAATAGGAGGCATCAGCAGCAAGGGCCACTTTTGCCTAATCACTGCATTTTGCAAAGCTTGCAGAGCCCTAATGCTAAAACAAACTCTTTTTTTTTCCCTTGTGCATTGCCCACTTACAGGGTCTTCCAGCAAGAATGCAGGCTGAGCTTTCACACTGGATACAAATGCCAGTGATTATTCAGGTTTTGGAAAAAAATCATAACCATAAGGAAATAGGAAATCACTCTTTGATGCTATATTGAAATAACAAAATAAATCAACAGTCCTCAGGAGCACAATTTTTTTTGCCAGGACTCAAAGCAGCAAGTCCAAAAATGTGTTAATGTTGCCTGCTCCTCATGGTTCTCTAAACCATTGGGAAGGACATTGCCAAGCCCTGCCAAGGAGTTAAAAATCTGAAATTTATCACTGCCCTCCAGCAAACCCTCTGTTACAGGAACTACAAATAAACTTGGTAACATTTCTTGAAACTAAGCCATGGAGTCCCACCAGGCAAGTGGCCATGGCATGGCTTGACTTGCACGGGTGCTGGAAAGAGCAATGGGGCTGGGACAACTGAACTCAAGCTTCCAAACTCAAAGTTAAATACTGAGACCACTTAGGAAGGTGGATAGATTGGTATTTGGACTAGAAATCAGATCCAAGTGTTAGATCTGTTTTGGGAGGGTTGAACCAAGTACCCCATACTTTCCCTGGTCTGATCACATTTAAAATGTAACATCAGGTATTCTGATATAAAATCCCTCTCCTACTAGGATTTTGTACTTTTAAGGGACAGTCATGAAGTTCATGCATGTGAAGTTAAGTGTTCTTTTTATTTACCCTATGAATTTGAGGCTAGGATGGTAGAGTTAGAAAGAGAAGCCTGGACTGACTTCCAGGACTACATTTTGCTGTTACCAGTATGTGCTCCTGTCGTGGTTTCAGCCCAGCCGGTAACAAAGCACCAGGCAGCCGCTCGGTCACTCCCCACCTTCCCGGCCTGGTGAGATGAGGAGAAAATATAAGAAAAGCTCGTGGGTCGAGATAAGGG
>JAOBAS010000083.1:40260194-40280562 GCA_025311575.1 Elanoides forficatus
CTCCCCCACCCCCCAAGCTCCCGGACCCCTTCGCTGCTCCTTCGGGAGCAGCCAAAACCTTCCAATAAGTAAAATGCAGAAAACCTCCCCCAACGCTGGTGCGTTTCCTATATTACTTTACATACGCTGTGGCACGTGCCAGAGTTCTTGGATGGCAGCTACTGTTTCATCCAGCTGGCTCCATAGAAAACCTTAATTGCACTGTGCGGTTCTGGGTACTGAAAGGCAGCTGGAGCATCCGCCAGCCTCACTGGTGCCTAACCCAGAAAAATATTTCCAATATCAAAATGACAAGAGCAATAAGGATCGTTTACCTTCATGACAAACCTACAGATGACTGGAAAGCACATCCTGATGGGAAAACAGAGGGCAGGGATACCCTACTCGCCTGGTAGGGATGAACTAATGTTTAGGCTCTAAAAGAAGCGATGGCTCAAGTCCTTCAGCTTTTAGGTAAAAATATTGGGAGATTCCCCTCCATGCTCCAGTTCACCCATTTGGTAGCTAGGATTTTGCACTGGTTGTTAGGACTTACTAGGAAAACTCTGCATATATTTTTCAAGCTGATTTTCATAGTTTCATGTATGAATTTAATAAATCCAGGCTGTTAAGCATAGTCCTATTTTATCTATATATATATTGTGCAGTGAGATCTTGTCTCCTTCCTCTGTATGTACATTTAAATCAGCAGAATATGTATTTAAAATGACACTGCAATTTTCAAGCAGAAAAAAATACAAACTTTCATTTTGTAGTAAATAACATGGCATCAACTTTTTCATCTAGGGAGTTTGGTTTGTTGCACCAAAAAGCTCCCCCACTTGTAGGTGCTCTGACCAAAAAACTCAGCAAATCAAAGGGGCAAAGCTCAGGACAGATAAGAACTTCAGCCAAAATGTTCTTTTATGATAAGTCTTACTGCAATAACATACAGCAACACATTTTGTAGATTTAAGATGCTGTTTGTAAGCCTGTAAAACATCCTTATATAGAGCATATTCTTTAATGGAGAAAGCTACTTTCTGACAAATATGCGAAGCCGGATCATTTATTTCAATTCCCTGATTCCATCTCAGCTTAAAAACAGCAGAACACACTAAATCTTAGTTGTGGTAATTACAGTAATACCCGCTTTTTCCACACACAAGAAATTATGTTCTGGGATATAATTGTATCCATGAGGCTGCATCCCCATATTCCATCACTCCTGCTGTTGTAAAAGCTAATGTGGGTCACAGTATGTTTCGTATACATTATAAGAGCAGGTCTAATAACCATTTTTTTTTTTCTTTTCCCCAGTTCTGTATACTTTATCACTGTAGATGAATGTTAAGGTCTCACAATGAATGTCAAGGTAGGATATTAAGCAGAATTAATGAAATTCATGATCAGCATTCTACCTTAAGAAAAAAATCCCAATCCTTTGCCTGTTTTACTTCTCATTCATTTTTTATTTTGTCTTCCCAGAATTGTAAAATTGGCTACCAAGGAGATTTGTAGACAATTTTAGAAATGAATTGATAGAACTGGGATTAGAATTTTTGTAGGTGTTCTGATTATTTAATTAAATTTTATGTATCTATAATAGATATTACATAATATAATTATATAATCATAAGTTCATGTGGTTTTTTCCTGACAAGAAGAGCTTTTGTAGTCTATAGTATTCTTCTTTCTTTTTTTTTTTAAGACTATGGCAGTCAGCTATTAAAACAGATGCTCCAAACACTGTGCTGGGCTGACTGCCAGCTGATTTTGCATGATTCTACTGACTTCCGTAGGGCTACACCAATATATACCAACATTTTGAGAAAAGAACAGTGATTCCACCTGACCAAACCTCACTCATGGTTTTCTGTAATTAAAGGGTACGCGAGTAGGAAGCTGAAGGTTCAGGTAAGGCCATTTCTGTCTTTTTGTACCGCACACCTTTCTGCTGCATTACATAGATGACAGAAATGTTGTCTTAAATATGACTGCATGTCTCAAAATAATGCCAGGAGCACTTACCTGGCATACACATAACTGTATTAAAATGTCCAGGATAATTTTAGTACAGATAAAATCATGCGGAGTTGAAGAAGTCAGGATTAGTCACAGACACAAGCTCTGTCACCTTAAACATCATCTTGAGCTTTGAAATTCCTTCACAGCAAATTGCAAGAGATTTTTCAGTGATCTTCAGACAAAAACTACTCCAAATAGACTTTTGTTTATTTCTTGAGATGTGCTTGTCAAGAAAATACAGGTTGGATGCTGCTGTTAATCATCACCCCTATGTTTGTGTTGCCAGACCACCAAGAAGAGAAAGCCAGCAGCTAGCTGTTCAGGGCTGGAGGTTATCAGGGAGATTATTAAACCTTTTCCTGACTTTTCCCAAAGGATTTAAAAGCAATGTGAATGCTCCAGTTTTCCCTGGCACACAGAGGTCACATTTAAGCCTAGTTTATAGTTCCATATAAAAGCCACGTGAGAGAAAAGTGAAAAGCAAATCTCAGGGTGGTACGAAGCCACATGAAGCAAAAGACAAAGTCCCCGGGGAACTGAACTCCCCTGTTTTGCTTAGCAGAGAGTATAATTCATCACATAAATGCTGCAGAAGGCAAAAGGCAGAAGGTAATCCCACTGGCAGACATACCATCCCATTCACAGGTCAAGATTTATGACAGATGCTGGATGCACTAATGGTTATTTCCCTTCTGTGTGGTTCAGCACAGAGCAAGCTTCCCCCAGCTCACCCAGGCACCACTTTCATATCCCCATTTCTCCTTCCCTTTCTTACCTGAAGCTATTCCTTCCCTCTTCTCCTCTACCATAAACCTTAGCCACAGGGACTCCCTAAACACCGCCTTCAAAAAAAAAAAAAAAAAAAAAAAAAAAGCAAAGTTTTAGCTTGTTTATTTATTTTTTTCTGCCATTTATTCTCAGTATTGAAAGCTAAGTTTTATTTCTCCTATGCCGAGCTGGGAAAGAGGCTTCTAAGAAACCATCCCACAAACCAAAATGCTGTCTCCCTCTGCATTGCACCCCTCTTTATGCTTCTTCTTTCCAGTCTGACTCCTTACAAAAAATCACACGGCCCAGTAACTTCCAATGTCTGCATCGCTGCCTGCAATCCTGGGAGAGCTACTTTCACTGGAGTTTTTTCTGCAAAAGTTGACATGAGCAGGAACACCCAGGCAGACCCAAACGTAGCCTTCAGGGCTGTCCATGCTGCCGAGCTCACCTCCTCCACAGAGTGTGCCATGGCACCAAAGGGCATCCTTGGGAAAAAGAGGCAACATATAGAAAAAAATCTCTGTTTTCTTATTAGCACCTATGTTTTCTTTATCCAACTACCACACACTCTGCTGGTTAAAGTGACCCAACCATGCGCCTTTATTTCTTTTCAATAATTAAAAAAAATATAGATACCTCACAAAAATATAAACTTAATTGGTTTTTAGCAGGAATGTCTTAAATACTCTTATAATTAACCTGCAGATCAGGCATAGCTTATCAAGCACCCTCCCTTAACCTCCAGACCACCCCAGCAGAGCAGGAGAAGCCCGAGAACATCACAGAAGCTTTGCTCTCTTGTCCTCAGGCACCTGCAGACACGGGCAGCGCGTTGCACGCCCCGAGACCCTCACCCAGAAACTTCAGCACTTGAAAGACACAGTGGAAGGTAACAGTCTTCTGTACTTCCTATGTGTGATAGCACGTAAATAAAGTTAAAAAAAAGTTTACCTCCATCCCTTCAAAATACAAAACCGATGCAAGCCCTGGCACTGTTCTCCTGCAAGATTTGACTTTTTTGGGAAGCGTCCCTGGACCCATTCCTGTGATTACAGGTCTCAAGGCTTTGCCTCCATGTCACGAGTCTCAAAAACTCAAAGTTAAAAATGTTTCTCATAGCCCCCTCAACTTAGTTCAATGGAATAGTTCCTTTTCACTCATAATTGAGTTGTCAGCTTGCAAAAAGACTTTCCGCATTAGCATCGCTGCATTTGATTAAAGCTACAATATTGCACAGCACTCGGCCCCAGACGGGGCAGCGGTTCTGACGGCCGGTCATGCTGACGTGTGCATGTTCCCAGGTTTTTATGTGCTCTGACAGCACTGGCTGGCTGAGGAGGAAAACATGACCAAAGGGGAGGACAAAATTTTCTTCTTCTC
The DNA here is from genome assembly GCA_025311575.1 of Elanoides forficatus. NCBI lineage: Eukaryota > Metazoa > Chordata > Aves > Accipitriformes > Accipitridae > Elanoides > Elanoides forficatus. Next base: position 40,264,353 of record JAOBAS010000083.1, read on the forward strand.
CTGCTGCTGGTTACATTCACTGGAGATGCAGATTGAGCTTTCAGCAAGCAGAGCAGCCCCTATGTATGAATTTGTGAGAATGCTGCATCTGCGGTAAGTTCCATATTACCATATAAATCTGTTGTTCTCCCTGAAAGTCATTTAATTGTAAATCTCATTGCTTAACTTTCAATAAGTGACATGTTATTCCTAATATTTTACGGTGGGTGATGTCAAATAGAAACATGACAATGAATCATTCTTCCTTTCTTCAGGCAGTAGCGGTGATTTTAGGATGATTCTAATTAATAAGAAACATTCATAACTCATTTGTAGTTGCTCACAGTTTACATTTTGTAAGGGGGAAGTCAATGCCGCAAACAAGACCTGAAATCATCACCGGGCAAAGTCAAGGAGATGTTGATAAACCCCATAGTGCTCTGCCACACTCGCTACCCATGCAGAAAACTTGTTCCTCTTGCCAGCAGCTCCCAGCCTAAAAAATATTAATATTCATCAGAACTGCCACACTTGTCTACTGAAATTAATCAGTACATCATAATTAGCCAGAGCTTTGCACATTTTAGCACACATTTTAATAATTCACAGAGAGCGACCTGAAGAATTTGAAGCCAAAAAAAGCAAGACACCAAAGGCTGCTTTTAAAGTGTGACATTTTGCCACGTAGAGGCAGACAAGTCCAAAATGTGAATTCTTAAAGGCGCTGCCTGTTCACAGGCTCACCAAAGGGCTGAGGCTGGAAGAGAGCCCTGGAGATCCCCTCGCCCATCTCCTGCTCATGCAGAGCCACCCAGACCGGGCTGCCCACGACCACGGCCAGGTGGCTTGTGGATATCTCCAAGGGTGGAGACTCCACAGTGGGACTTATCCAGGGATGAAGGTAAAAAAAATTGAAAGCCCTGCCCAGGTTTGGTCCTCCAGAGTTCCCCACTGGTGTCCATCCTCAACCAGGCAGCTAGTTATTTCACTGCTCACCCACCTTTACCCGTATCCAGATCACTCGCATATCCATGGCCTCTGAACGTTGGCTCTGTTACAGGTAACGATTCAGCTGTTCAATAACAATTCAATCCGGCTGCAACTGTGCATTTCCTTCCCTCCCTCCCACTTCTGGCTTCTCTCCCCCATGGTCCTCCCATGGAACTGAATGGTGCTGCGAACATCTCCAAGTCTTGTGCCATCGTGCACCCCGCAGCACCCTCTCATCTGCTCTGTGCCATGGATGCTAGCGCCGTTCCCCAAAACCCAGGTACCTTTGGCCAGCTCAGAGAGGCCATGCTCATCGCGTGTAAGCACTCCGCTTTTATTCAATAACATTCCTCAGTCAAAGTGAATTGTTTTACGATCACAAAAACATTTCCAACTTATTTGCAGCCACACCTTTTCACATCTCCATTTATCCCCCCCAACTTCTACCATTCATATGAAACTTGTAAACCTATGGGGAATTTTGCACTAGACAAATTTTTTGCCAAGTTTCCACAGGCGGTACCCTCTGACTGCCACCCCCGGTGACAACTGACCCACGTGGCATTCCCCTCGAGCACCCAAATGCCAATTCCCCCGCTGCCCCCCAGCGCGGGGCCATCACTCCTCCACACGACGACCATTGCCAGCTCTAATGAGTTGCATTTGGCTCCGGCTCTGCCGCGGTGGATGGGCTCCACTGCAGAGAAATGCCCGTTTGCTGCTCATAAACCTTCCAGCTGGATCCTTCTAGAAAATGGCAGCAAAGAGAGTCACATTACTGAGGATTTTTTCACTATCTGCCCTTTCCCTGCTTGCCCATCATTGCTTCTGCTTTCAAAGTAGAAAACTGGATTCTGTACGCTTTAGCTACGGTTTGATGCAGAGGATATGGACTTCTCCCGGTGCTGTGCACATAGCAAGTGGAGTAAATTAATGGGTAATTCCTGTTATTTGGCTCTCAACTGATTCTGGAATGAGAAATAGATGAGTTGATGACTAGAATGATGAACAGAAAGACAGGCTGATGCAATATTTTCAAATAAAGCAGGTTTACAATGAAATTTTCTTTGACAAATAAATTTTCTCCAAAGGAGACAGAGAACTGGATTTACCTGTACTGGTTAGCACAGATATTAGTTGGGTTTGACCCATTATTCTCTGTAGACATTACGGGGAAACAGACTATATAAATGTATCCGTGAACTCCAGAATTTTGATTCTGTCAGAAAGTGCACTGAGAAAAACTACATTATCTCAGCAGCTCTCATGGAGCTATGCTTAGTGATGCTGTCTGAGGATCTTGTCCTGGGAGACTGAAATGAATATGAACAGATTCTTGTAAGGAACTATACAATCTAACCTGTCGGAGAGTCTAAGCTCTTAACATTTTCATCTCTTCATTTCTGGAACGTTATATTTTTAGTTCTTTTTCAAACAGTGAGAAAAACAATATTAACTTGTCATTACTGATAGTAAAATCTCACACCGATAACTTTACGTGACATATCTTAATCTCTTTGCTTGAAAACAAACTCTACCTTTACTTACACGTAAGTGAATTAATGTCTTCAAATGTGTCCATCTGTCAGGAGTTTTCAGACTTGGGGACTGAATATCTACAACAGCACAAAAGTGAGTTTTAAAAGCATTCTGTAAATCTGGGGGAAGAACTGGGCACTTCTGAAAACTTTCTTCTTTCCCTTTGAGGTATCTATTTTCAAGCCATTCAGGGGTAATGCTGCTTCACCGTTGGGAAGATCAGAGGTGCCTTCTCTCTGACAGAGAATTGCCCCGGGTAGTTTGGGATACGGAAACAGATTAGTTGTGCGGATAAAGCATGCTCAGCCTTCCCTTGAGTATGATTGTACGATAATGGCATGTTTTGGCACTTCTGACAGCTGAGGTATTTCATCAAAATAACATTTGAATTCAAGTAACTTCGACCATTAAATTCAGTGTATTATTTACTTCCCAGTTAGAGCTGACACAGATCTCAGCGTCGGGTGTTACTGCATCATTTTGCAATTATTTCTCTTGACAGGTTGAAGGTGGCTTCATGCATGATAAATATTTAGTGACTTTTTTCTCTTTTCATTTGATTATACCATCATTCTGCTTGATGGGGAGACTGATACTTATCAAAAGCCAGTCCATTGCTCTTTGGACTCAGAGTCACTATGACTTTTCGAGCAGGAGCTCCAACCCTTGGCCAGGCTGCCCAAAACTCCCTGCTTCCCTCATGTCACCCCCGCTTCCTCCAGTGCCAGCCATCAGAAACCTGAAGCCAGTCTCCACCAACAGGCATTTTTGCTTAAATATTTTCCGCTTCTCCTCTGTATTAAAAATGAGAAATCTGTGACAGCGATTAAAATACTTTCACCTTTCCTTTGCAGTCTTTGCTTGGGCTTTGATTTTATTCTTTCCATAGTAATTTATGCTTCTCGTGAGGATCTGATTGTCTCCTTTGCAGCAAATACACATGCAGGTTTGCGCAATGCTCACTTGGTGGGTGGATAAGCTCCTGTTCCCTCCAGAAGCCAGCTCAGCATTTTCATACGTAACTAAGTCCATTTCCACCAGTTTTAAGACATTTTAAGGTCTTCATGACATCCCTAAGCTACCACTAAAAATGAAGTAATTTCAGAGCTCCCAAAGTGCAAAGGTTCATGCCTTGGTGAACATGATTCCCCAGGGAACGTGGAACAGGTGCCCTGTGGGACCGTTGTGCAAGGGGGGAGCAGATCACAGCCGATGTCTTTGGATGCTGATTGTTCCCACATCAGAAGGACAGCTTTCACCACATCATTGGAAATGATCCTGCCACAGCATTAGCATCCCAAAAATTTCCATCTCCATCCAGAGGCACACGAGCCACCCCAGCAGGTATTGTACTGGTTGACATGGGTGCTCGATAATGGAGCTGAAAATCAGCTTGGTGGCTTTATCCAGTGGCTTATAAAAAAAATAACTGGCCCACATCTGTTTGCAGTACCAGATAGCCAGGTCAGGATGATGGGCGCTTTCCTCAGTGCCTCGCTGGTCCTATTTATCCTCCATTGGATCCACATATCAAAGCTGGCTTCAACTGGCAACTGGATTTCCACGTTAGCCCAGGGCTGATCTGAAAATAGGAAGGTAAGGAAAAAATAGAACAGAACAGTGGGAAAAAATCTAATCTGAGGAAAACAGCGACTACAAACTTGGGAAAGGAAAGCGGCAAAGTGCATCAGTTAGCAGGAGCCTTTGTCACAGTGTGATGCAGCTGGAGCAGTAAGTCCCAACAGTCATCTTAAATGTCACATTCTCAACCAGCTCCATTTCACTAGTGAAATCCAGCCACTTCTTAACAAGCTCAACAAAGGGGGGTGGCAGGCTCTAATCACCTGCACTGCCCTTCTGGAGAAAACCAGTGGGATTTTCTTTGCAAAACTTCCCTGGTGCCTTGAACAACTGTAGGCTCTGAGGCTCCATCCCATCCTCACAGGGACGTGGGGACCCTACAGCCATGGTGGGACCGGCTCGGCTCAGGCTGGGGAACATGGTCCCAGCATCCTCCTGTACCACCTGCCATAGCGTCAAGTCCTCCTCCTAGACCGGGTGTAGGCTGATCACCTCAAACAAGCGAGGGCAAGTAGAAATACCATCAGAGGATGGACAGCTGCAAAGAGAAGGAAACTGTATGTACATTGCTGGTTTGGTTTTTTTTTTTTTACTTTTTTTTTTTAAATAAATGAACCATCACCCCATTGACTAGCATGAGGGCAGAAGAGTCACAACTTGGTCCACATCCCAAACCTGGTTAATAGGATCTGAACTGAAACACTGTCAGCCATCACAGCCATTTGCTGTAAAACAGCTAAATGCCTAGCAACAACTTCCAGCCTACAAAGCACGAGTTGAAGGTGAAGAAAAGCTGGAAGAGTCAGATATGCTGCTAGAAAACTCAGGATCAGGGGAGAAGCTAAATGCGCAGCACCACATATAGCTACATCCGAGAACAATGCCGGGACCCGACCGTGGGCAGAGCTTCCGCAGGGAGCGGGGAAGGAGATGGAGATGCAGCAGGGACAGCTGCTGCCTTTTCATTTGCAGAATGAGATGGGGTTTTAAATACTAAGAGACAGACAAGGTCGCGTCAGCACTTCTTGATTTTGGGGTGAGCGCACATTTCGCAGTCACCGGTGCCCGCGGAGCTGTTTGGGTAAAGGACAAGGGCTCTGTCTGGATAAAACAAGCTGCTTGCAGCATACCCAAGATCACAAAATCAGAGAAGAAAAGAACTGAAAGCCCCAATTTTAAGTATATGCCATTGAACAAGAGGCTTATACTAGACAGCAGATCAATTCCTGTTTAAAACTGGTGTAAATCTAGAGAAAAGCCCTTCTAACTCATAGCATGTTCTGGATCTGCCCAAGGATAAAGGAGTGAATAAAGCCTGACCCATCATCAGGGAGTTTATTTGTCCCAGCAGTTGCTCCTGAGGCCAGGGCAGTTTGCTCCAGCTATGAGTCTTCCCCTTTGCTTTTCTTGTCTACAGGATTTGGCGGTAGTGTGCTGAGAAGATAGCTTGTTATTAGTAATCATTATACCCTGGGCTGCAGTTTTATTCCTAAGAGACCAGAAGAAGTTATCCAGCCATCGGCTATCTCAGTCTCCTTCCCTGGGAGCATGCTAAATCTCTGCAGAAAAATAATATGCTATTAAACGTGACATTAATTAAGTGAAGGATAATCATTACTTTCTCCTATGTTGAGAACTTTGAAGATCTCTACCATATGTTTAGGCTTTCCTCTCTCTTATAACTCGACAGTAAAAACCCTGAATAATTTACAAGTGCTAATAAAAATGCATAACTGTTTTCATAATTGTTGAAAACTTACAGCACAATCAAATTTACAGCACAATCAGATCATTGAGGGAGCAACAGTTTCACAGCAATTTTTGATGCTGGCATTTCCATTTTTAAAGTTACGTTTATCATAACTTTATGTGGTTTTATTGTAATGGATGAGCACATCAAAACTCAATACTAACATGAAATTGCTAGCATTGCTTTTGTCCTTTTTTGGAGTAAAACTTTTGTTTGAAATTGAATTTATTAATTTATTATTCAAAGCCTTATCTATTTAAAGTGGGCAGAGGTGAACGTTTGGCATTTTTGTCCTAGATATTGCAGGAAATTGTGGTTTATTCACATTACTTACCAAACATCCTTCCCATGGCACAAGACATAGCTTTTGCCTTGTTTTTCTCAAGTAGAGAGATTTTGAATTTACCTTTTAAAAAATATTCTGTAGCCACATTTCCTCTTCCAAGCTTGTTTTGTTTCCAGCTCGCAAAAGTTCTGTTATTTTATATTAAGTCCTTCAACTCAGACAGGAGGGGAACGGGAGACCTGCTCCTTCCAACCAGTGCTTATGTGAATATAAACACGTGGAGCTGATTTCTCTGACGTTCCCCAGCCAAGGGACAAGATCAGAGTTGCAATATAAACAATAATACTAATTTGGACAACGCAATAGATTCAAATGCAGATTACAAATGTGTATTAATAGCAAAATAAACCACACCATTTTGGAGGAATGTTAGAATTATTTAGCATTATAGCATCAGATATTTCTACTGAAATGCTGGTGGTTTCATGGAGCGGGGTCATTTCTGTACTGGTGAAGTGACCGTACCAGGGTGATAGGAGCCTCCAGGACAGAAGGGAGATGGCGGGGAGTGGGTGGCCATGTTGTGCATGGCAGGAGGGGTCAGTGGAGGTAAGCACCTCCACCTGCACACCCAGGGCCAGGGCTGCAGGACCACGTCACTTCGGGTGAAACAGGGTTCGATGTCAGAAATCTCCCATTTCTGGAAAGCGGAGCCACATGCGGAGGTATAAGGGGGCTGTTCAGCTGCCTACCCAGTGCTTTGGTGACAAAACTTGAAACAAATCACTAGCTGGTGAAAAAGATCACAAACTGCAAAAGCAGAAATGTTTCCCCCAAAAATTTGCAAGGGAGACATCCTGGCAGGGTGATGCAGAGCTCCTCTCTGGACACCCACCACCTCACCAGCCCCAGCAGGATCCCAACCAGAAAGCACGTCATAGGCTTCAAATACTCCAAGATAGTGTGGCGCATGTAGACAAGAAAGAATAATCTCCTTTAGGATCAAACCAGAAAGGAAACTTTACACTAAGGGTGCACACGGCAGCCTCCCTGATGGCTGCAGATAATATCCCATAAGAGAGAAAAGCAACTAATTATATCTGGAATGTCTTTACAGGGACAAAAGAGATGACATTGATCCCAGCAGCTACATCCCAAGTTCCCGAGGACTATGGGAAACAGCCCAAAGTTCACACTCCACCCAACAGCACCCCAATCTCGAGCAGAAACAGCACGTGTTAAAAAGCAAATACAGTCCAAACATTATGCCAAGAGCATGTCTTTCAGCCCCTTCTCTTCATGTGGTTTCACTTGCTTTTCAACAAAAAATTTATAAATAAACTGCTCCCGTTGTGTAGGAAATGTCCCCAGGTTGAGCTGCTGCTCCGTCCATGGGATCTAAGTGCCATCTTGTGTTCACACGCTGCATTTCAGGGGAGCTTTTCCTCTCAAAACACCAGCTCCTGCATGCCATGGAAACGTTTGTAGAGTGTTTTGGGTCTTTTAATGCTGAATTAATTGCATACTGAAATGCCAGCAAAGCCATTTAATAATAAATACAGCTGCACATTTTATAAACGTGAACTGCTTACGCAATAGATTCGTGGTGCTTACATTGCACGACCACTGTAAAATCCACTTCCATCCCAACCCCTCCTGTTGGATGCAGGTGTGGCTGTGCTGGTCATCACCATCCTCATTCCTCTCCCCGCTGCGCAAGAGGATGACTCTCGGTGTAATTAGAGTTGTGTGAAATTTTTATTTTGCAGATGGGAACCAGGGGAAGCCAGAGGGAGTTGGAAATTGTAGGTTTGTGGAAAAAAATTATGGGTTTATAACAATGAACTGCTCAGGAATTAAAGTCAGGGTTCCTGGAAAGGCACAGCTGACATAAATTAAAAACTTGGAAAAGTTAAAGTGTTTATCTTGAGATGTTCATAATGGTATATGAGAAAACTTACAGTATTTAATTATTAAGCTACATTTTAAAAACAAAAGAGAGAAAATTAAAACAGAGTTCAGTTTTTCAGCGAGGATTAAAGCAAATACTTTAGTCAACCCCACATGATTATATTTCCTCTTACTTTTGCCAAAGTACTAGCCCATGGCTATCTTGGAATGATACTTTATTTCCTTCAGTGTGGACACTAAACTTAAAAATGCCTTTGTTCTCACAACACTAATAAACATATCCATTTTCTAATGTCTATTCTTCTCTCTTTACATTGAGTATGAAAATCTCACACGAACAGTGTGAACAAGTGGTTTCCGACGCCATACGTACACATGCGTGGACCGGACAGCTCATCCCTCCGCCTCCCTTCACCTTCCCCACATGCAGTATAGTGAATGTTATTACTGCATTTTTAAGAAATCAATGTACAGCACAAAACCTTTCCTCGCTAGCTTACTGTAGAAGTGAGGAGTCCTTCCACGTTCACTGTGTTCATGGTGCCCACGTCCATATGTTTGGTGACCCTGGTCATGGTGCTCCCTGGACTCAGCCAGCAGCAGTGGGCATCAGAGTGACAACCCCAAATCAGAATTCCCTTTTCCCCTCAAATTACTGATAAAAGTTATCACTATCTTATGAACGAACTGGAAATCTAATGCTCTGACCAAGCACACAGAAACGCTATTTTTGGAAGAAGTGCAGTAATATGCAGGTCTGTATACCCTCATTTATCAGGCAAGCTCTCTGCTTGCTTATTTACAGTGGATTATTTAACAAACTATCAGAAAGATCTTTCTTCTCCTAATAAATACAGATTTGCATCAAATCCCTTTCCAGAAGGACAGGAAGGGAACCAAGACTGATGTCAGGACAGACATCACTGCATGATAGTCTTATGCCTATGTCATGCATAATAAGAGATCAGAAGACGTTCATGGTCCCTTTTTACTCTAGTAATAAATTTATTAAAGTTTCAGATTTATGGAAAAATAAAAGAAAATTAACACAAATGGAAAAAACTGTTCACTACATACAGTCTTATAAAGTGTCCTGAAAACCATTGGCAGTTATATATTTTAGGGTAGGACCATTTCTCAAAGGGTACAAGATATGTCCTTCGGGCTGAGTCACCTGAAGTCCCACTCTTTGTGCACATGCTTGTATTTTGGTTCTATAGCTTTGCCTTTTTATACACCACAGCCTGCAGCTACAGGCAGTAGAGTGCTATTACCAAGCACAAGGCTATGTCTCAGCGTATCAGACGAGGTTTGGGCCAAGACCGACTGAAACAAATGGAAAGGCTCCCTCTGATTAACACGGCTTTTGCATCAGGCACATGTTTCTGTAGGTTTCCCAAGCTTCCAGACACGGCTCACTTTCGCGACCCCAGCAAGTATTTATTCCCACCACAAATCAGGTATTCTGCTCTCAATAATACAAGATCAACAGGCGAAAGTCCACTGGAGGAGCCATGTGGTGTCGATGTTTGCTTTCAGACACAAAGGCACCTTTCTTGTAGAGAAACAGTACTTAGAGTTGCATCCATCTTCATCTCAGGTCAGCAACAATATCCCTGTAAAATTGTCACCTCACCGTGGGAGAGAGCGCAATGCCTTGTGGAGAGGAGGGAGCTAGGGAATGGGCGGTGGCAATCAGACTGGCAGTTGCTTATTAAAAGAGAAGAGCTTTTATGGTTATTTTTCCACATCTCAGGAACTCAGTTCCTATTTATCAGCCAAGCTGTTAAACACAGATGCTGTGACCCTCTCTGGGCTCACACAGGGCACAGTAGGAGCACGAGAGCCACGTAGATATACACAAACACCCAACAGAGGAGTAAGAGGTTCACAACAGCACTAGACCCAGCAGTGACACAGAATGGGAAGACGAAAAATCAGCTGAATAAAGGAAATTCAGACTGAATAGGAGAGAAACAACAATAATATGAAATAGTCTGGAAAAACAAAAGAGATCCCATTGTCTGGATGCAACGAGTGGAAGAGCATACAATGGTTTGTGCACTAACATGGGAATGGATGAGACTAAATCATAAAGTTTTCAGCGTTGGTTGCAGAAGTCATACTGTCTACAGAAGTTATTATCTCAGTTCCAGAGCTACTGTACTTGAGCTGGACAGCTTTTTTTTATCTTTGTTAGCTTATGTCTTGATGGCTCAGTTGGACCAAGCAAGTCCTGGACTACATGCAAGATCTAAGAGCCAAGATGCGAACCGGTTCCTGGGTATTCAGCTAGTGCAGGAGCATGATGTGAAATCATCTTTCAATATACCTTCAACTTCAATGAAGGTTGATCAAGTTAAGAGCATTTCAGACTGCAAAAAAAAATCCAACTTTATGCTTTACTGATTTCTTCACTCCTAATTGAAAACATAATGCATAATAGGTATGCTATGGTTCTAAAAACTACATGTCAGGACTAGTAGTAATAGGTCCATAACAAATAATTAGCAGAAATAAAAGAACTGAGTTGAATTTGAAATCCACACATACAAAAATATGCCACATAGGGTGTCCTGTACCGAGATGCAATTTCTTTGCTGTTTCTCCCTACTCCACATACTGTTTTCTCTCATTGTGTATGTATGTAAAGAGTATATCTCTAATTTTACTTACCCATAACTGATAAACTTCATAAACTATCAGATATTGCCTGTTTTCCTGTCAATAAAGTCAGAACAACCCGGAACAATCAAATTTCCATAAAAATCCCCACTGAGGTGCCCTTCCTCAGTGGCTTCCAGGAGCTGCAGGTCGAGGCAATAACATTTCATTCAGCGGAGCTCAAGTAATGCAGACTTACCAGAGATCTCTTACATTTTCTTTCCCTATAACCTGAATGAAATTAGACTGAACCCAAGGAAAGATTTAAAATAGAAATGAAGACAAATCTGCAAATTGTTTTTGCACAGGCTTCATTGAGCATGCAAGTCACTAAGTAATAGTTGTTGGATTACTGTCTGTTAAAAGACCAAACACAACCAGAGACTTACAGCTACCATGCATTCTTCAAGAAAAACTATCTGTAGTGTTTGCTTCAAACCCTTTAATCTTTTACCCCTGTAGAAAAGATGTTTCCTCTCTGTGTACATACCCAATACAATAATAAACCTTTCCATCTTGGAAAAGAAAGACTTACAATTAATCCTTAATCCTTTTAATAGTCCTTCTAAAGCAAATGAAATCTCTGGGGATTAAAGTAGTGCTTGTTACTCACTTTGCAAGGTCACAAACACACGTTAGGTTAATGGCAATTAATCGTTGAAGAACGTGTGTTTCCAGTGCACTTATTTATGTGCCTGTGCGCACATTTCCAGAGGGTGCATAACTGAATATTTCCATTGTGGATACCCCCTCCTGATGAGAAATCAAGAAAATGTTTGAAATTCCATGAAGATGCTGAACAGCATTGATTAGTGCAACAGCACTTGTTATCGGCTTGCTTTGAGCAGCACACAGGGTTCAGTTTTGGTAATAATAATCCCATCACTCCTTTGCCGAGAACAGGTGCCCCAGATATGTTTCTTTCTATTTTCCTCCTAATTCTGCCAAAATGAAGCTCCACGGTATCTGCCTCTGAGTTGGAGTGACAGACTGACAGGTGTTGTCAGCAAGGTGCCTAACGACTGCGAGATTTGTTTGTCTTTTAATGGAACTCAATAAGGCATAAAAGCAAGACAAAGCAGCAGCATGTGCAGCTCGAGGAAGCCTTTGGCAAGTCAGCCTTGTGAAATGTAAAACCCCCGAATATTTTGATTAGGCAATAAAGAGCATTGTCTATACAGTTGTCTTTTAATATGCTGTCACGGACCTGATTACTTATCACCGCTACCAAACCTGCACATTGGGGTTTATGCTCAGTGATCTTAAGCATAAAGCCTCATGGAGGTTAAAATGAGGTAAAAAAAAAAAAAAAAAAAAAAAAAAAGACTTCAGCCACTTCAGCACAGAGCTGTGGCTCAGCATCTAGCTACCGGTCCATTCAAGCATTTGTTTTGCATAAAGAAAATGCTGATTAAAAAGGTAATAACTCCTCCTTCTAGCCTTCCACAAGCTTATTGACAGTAATAAACTCTAGTTCATAACCATATGGCTTTCATTGTAAATAAAGGAAAAAAGCAGCAGGTAGCATTATCTGTCTACTTGAAAATAAAGGAAAACTAAATTACAACTGTTCCTGCACAGTCTTAATATTCTCAGGACTAATGAACCTCCAGCCATTTCACGTCACCTGCAAGAAGAGGTTGTCCCAAAGGGGACAACATCCAACAGCGGTTCCCATGCCTGGAGATCAGCCATGCAGGCAGAGGTTAAGGGTAAAACGGCACAAGCATTTGGCAGCACATAAATGCAGCAGTTTGCTGCAAGAAATGAAGATTTCTCTTCTCCTCTGCACAACAAAATGGCACAGTCCTTCCCCCGAAACGTTTGCACTTATAGGGCACATTGGTTCCCCTTCATCCAGCTATTCCCCTCCATGCATCTGCAAAATGACGTGGCTCTGCTCAGGGTTTTGCTCACAGAATGTTGCTCACAACGTTGTCGTAGTCGTGACCCATGATGGGTTCCTGCAGCGTTTTAACCCCACCTGCCAGAAGAGTCAGAAATTCAGGCAACCGCACCCTGCCCTTGGTGAGTTGCATGGATTGGGCAGTTGTATCGCCCTTTCACCGGGCCAGCCTTCCCTTCCAGTTAGGGTTGTACGTAACACGTTCACAAGTGAAAAAAAGAAAATCCTGCTTTACCTTACTGAACAGTCAAATTTATGGCTATATTTATTCTTTCTGTTCACAAATGTTAGATTTTCACATGAATTAATATTCTAATAAAGGAAAATCCTAACACATTGTTGAAGCTCAGGAGCAAAGCAATAAGCATCATTCTTTGATATCAAGATGTCAAAGAGGATTACAAATACATTTTCCCATTATCTATTGCTGTTTAAGTCTTCTTTTTTGTCTTTTTTAAGTAAAACTCACATTTAAACTCCAAATTATCAGCTGCTCTTCCCACCGAAGCAGCAAGGGTGGACAGGAATCAGCAACTATATTCAGTCTTGTGAAGGGAACCAGTTTCACGGGAAATCAGTGTATTCTCCGAAAGAAAGAATGGATGAAAAGAAGAAACCTGCACAATAGGTAGTAAAGAAAATCCTTGTTATTCCTAATACATAGCAAACCTTGTTCAATAGCTTACCTGTGTGAAAAGTTAAATGCAACCTTTGTGTTTCTGCCAAGGTCGGCGAATGCTAGTCATGCAAGTTAAAGTTGCCTGAGGTCTTTTTTACCTTACACAGCAAAAAATTCATTCAAGAAATCTTAAAACTTTAGAAAAAAGAAGAGGTGCAAGTTGAATTGTTTGGGCCAGCTCACTTTAATTTTTCCCTACTCTGAGATCCGTCACTTGGGAATCCTTTCTTTTCAGAGTTGGAAATGCAAGTTTGCACAGATTTTGGAAGTCGCTTCCCAAGGACGCGATCCTGCCCAGGACTCTGCTCCAAGCCAGCCCTCTCCTCAATCACCTGCCTCTGCTTCAAGCCAGTGTTTATCCGGCTGGAAAAAGAGGAACAATTCCTGTGCTTAAGTCTCTTTTCAGCACAGAGAAGTAGTACATGAATAACTGACCAGTTAGGAATCTGCCAAGTTTTCTGTGCTTTTTACTATCTGCCTAAAAGTGATTTATCAAAGTGCAAACAGAAAAATGGGCAATTTCATCAGGCAACTTTCACCATCGTAAAATTTGGATGGGACAACTTGCATGGGAAAATAAGAACCTCTAAGTGCTATTGGTCATCCCTCAAGCCTACCCTGACCCAAACCCTCTTTTTTAAGGTTCAGAAAAGTCTGATAAAGTGGGGTTCTTTTATTTTATTTTTCATGCACTTTTGCTCTTTCAGATTCTGGCTGAGATCAGAAGATGATGAGCTGAAATACCATGACAGGACATTACTGTGGACTGAAATAAAAGTGCCATTACTTTTTTCTGAGAGAGGTAGTTATAAGGTTGCAAGCCTAATTCATACTTACAAGAGATTTAGATAAGCTTGCAACAAACAAGAAAGCTTTTGGGTGCCTGCTACTACCGAAAGTGAATCTAAATTCAAAATATGTAAAGGCAAAATGTGTAAAGTTTCTTACTAAAAAATTGTGCAGCATTTTTATTTTGGACTCACCATCAAATTTCATGAAAGTGCATCTTAACTGGAACTGGACTTCAGAAATCCATGCATGGAGGAAAAGAAAATACAGGCAGACACTCCTATCAATATAGGATATCAGCCCTTTGGATAATGATGCTTTTATGGGTGGGTTTATCATGACTTCCAGAGCATTTCCAAGGTTCTTCCTTCTCTTGACCTTGGCACTGATGAATTCCTCTTATCTGTACCTTACAATCATTTCCTTCTTTGCCTATTGCAATCCCATCATTCATGGGCTTCCTATTTTTAGGGAGAGTGGGTTGTAACTCAGCCATAAAATTTTCCTCCAGGTCAGCCACAGAACAGATTCTCAGCCTGAAAACAGTTTTAAAGAAATATTAAAGAAATTTGTGGGTGTTTTAAGTTAAAGTTGACTAGCTTCAAAAGTATTTTTTTACTTCTAGAACTCAAAGAAGCTATTGACTTTTTTTTAATGAAATCATGTAGATCAACTAAGTTCTTTTTAACAATAAATTAAAGTTGAAAATGTTAGATCAAAGGTAACCCCTGGAAATCGTTTTCTAGGTTTTCTTCTCTTCAGACAGCATTTCATATTTCCCTATTACATTGCCTTTGTATTGAGATAATAAATATTGAGGAACAGTTGGGAAGAAAGCTTAGCAGCATTTATGACAAAGACCAGATAATATTTTTCCACTTGAACATTTCCATATGGCTCAGAAGGACATGATATTTAGACACAGTTGGTCAAATCCTGATTTGTTACCCTGTGGAAACATTCACTGATGTGATTGAACTCCATCGCACCTGCGCCCGGATGCTGCCACCTCCATCAAGTCTCTCCCCAGTGATGCGCTATTTTGAGTGCAAAGAGAGGAACATTTTTTGCTCTTCCAGGACTTAGTTCTCTTCATCTGAAAACTAGGGGAGCTGGGGTTTGTTTTCAGCAAAGTTCCTGGGTTTTGCAGTATATTTAGAGGCAATCTGCAAACACTGACGTGTTCACAGGCTGATCCTGCGGTGCTGCCTGCTGTCTGCAATCACTATTCCCACCTCAGAGCGGCCTTCATCTGCACCCGTTAGACTCAACAGGTCAGATGTAACCATAACATGTTGGGTCTCCGTTGCTCTCCTAATTTAAAATATTTCCAGCTTTATTGCTAGTTTCATGGAATATGGTGTTTTCTTCAAACATCTTCTGGAGGAGTCGTGTCATAGTGGAAGAGTCTCGGTTCATATTTAAACAAAGTCTAACCTGCACGGTGATTGGGAAAAAGACTGAAAATCCAAACCCTAAAGGCTACAGACTTGAACCTATTTTAATGTCCAAGAATTAAAAACTAATTCTCATGATTTTTAAATAACTCTGATGATACAAGAGCATTTTCCACATTTAGAATCATACACCAGCCCAGGTTGGAAGGGACCTTGGAAGATCCAACCTTTCATGGGAAATGGAGCCTATGTAAGATATTCTACCACCATGTCCAATCACATCTTGAAAACCTCCAGTGATGGAGACTCTCCACAATTTAGGATTAGCAAAACAAAATGATTACCGAAGTGGAGAGGTATGCTTTTGATTAGGTCTTTGAAGATGGTATCACATTAAAGCAATGTAATACTGTAAGGCCTTGTCAAAAGTGCATCTCATACCAAAGTAAATTCTGTTCAAAACCCAAAAAGAGAAAATGGGATTGAAATGAGAATTTAGTGGATATATGAATCATTGTTTCCTGCTTAGGTGTATAACAAGAAAAGGAAAGTGCAGAATGGGATGCTAGTAGACAACAGGAGGCTAAATTAAGTAAAACCTACGCTGACTACACATCACGTACATTTCTAATCATGGCACTTAGAGCAGTTAGCCTATTCCACCACAAGCTCAGAGATGCAAAGTAAAGGATGACCAAAGACAATTTCAAAAATTACAGGAAGATCTTTGCCTTCAAAG
>JAOBAS010000083.1:40280668-40298364 GCA_025311575.1 Elanoides forficatus
ACCTTCCACTAGCCCAGGTTGCTCAAAGCCCCGTCCAACCTGGCCTTGAACACTGCCAGGGATGGGGCAGCCACAGCTTCTCTGGGCAACCTCTCCCAGTGCCTCACCGCCCTCACAGGGAAGAACTTCTTCCTTACATCTGATCTAAATTTACCCTCTTCCAGTTTAAAGCCATTACCCCTTGTCCTATCACTACATAACCCTGCAAAATGTCTCTCTCTGGCCTTCTTGTAGGCCCCCTTTAGGTACTGGAAGGCTGCTTATTATTGGTGGAGTTTTGGTATATATGAAAAGATAACTTTTTTTCCTTACAGTAGGAATAAGGTACAAGCTTTGCTCCTACTATAGAAAGAACTAATTTTACATTGAAGAACATAAGCTTGCTAACTCCTTTTTCATTGTTGAAGATTATATTCTGTTTCTTGATTGGACACTTCACAGAGTAGAAAACTTGCTAATGTCTAAGAGTAGAAACTTCTTTCTGTATTAATTTCCATTATTTGGACTAGACTGAGTTTAGATTTGAGTTTAAAAAAAAAAAACATAATGTTTTCAAATGGATAATTTGAACTCTGTCCACTTTTTCACTGGAGGCACTGTACATCCTGCATTTCAGGATCATTAGGGGCTCAAGAAATGATGCATCAGAAGCTAAGACTTGAACCGTATTCAGTCACAGATCCATGAATAAGCATTGTTATTTTTTGTCAAAAACTCAGTCATAATTTCCTTTGAACAGATCTCGACAGTCTTTTCTCTATTTCATCCCATTCTCCAGTGTTGCTTCTAATGGGTTATGTCAGTCACTCCATGCTAAAGTTTAGAAAGCGAGTTTCTGTAGCTAAAGCAAAAGAACACAAAAACATTCACATGCTGAGCTGAATACAAGAAAAATACAGCCCAAGGAACTTTAATAAAGAACCGCACTCCAAAACCATTATTTTTATATTTAACTAGGGCTTCATAATGTCATTAAAAATTTAGGTCAAGCACATGATGTCCAAAGGTTCTCAAGCAATACAAGGATAAAATTATCTGCCAGTAATTTATGTCCACCAGTGGGTAGCAGCAGGTAGCAGTTAATTGAAAAGTGGCTTATCTCTAATTATTCTTCTATATCCTCCTTACCAGCCATATTAGAGCGAATACACAAAAAACATACTTAAATACTTCTGAGTCTGATGTAAAAAGAATATTCGGAAATGGTGATACTCTTATTTTAATCCATGTTTTGCCCAAGAAGCTCTGCAAAATCCCTTTTTTATGCTATATACACGATGTTTTCTGAGTTATACACAGGACTACACATTTCACGATGTTGCTCCCACTAATAGAATTTAATTCAACTGTACCTTTTTTTGTTTCTACTATTCTACTTTCTGAGTTAAATTCTTTCTGTTTTTTCTGAAAAGAAAATAAAAAAGTGGGTTTATGGCTGGAGGTATTGCAGCTAGTTATGAGTAACTCAGAGATGCTCCACAGCCTCTAAAACTACAAAACTATTCTTGGCCTTTCTGTGAATTTCTTTGGAGACTGGGGACATTTTGATCCATCAGCAGCAGATGGCCCTTAGCTACAGAAGTGATACCGACACAGAGTTTCACATTTCATTATTGCAAAGTTCAAGTCTAAGAAATTGCTTTTTTCCTTGTTAGGAAGAGCTATAGCTTCTCCTTAACCACACTAGCCCCAAGACCAACAGTATATCACTTCATTACAGCTGCTCCTTCATTCACGAGGCTCCGTTTCCAGAATATACTGCCCACAACGACAACAGCATTTTAATATTTTCTTGGCGTCTCCACATTGGGGAGAGGTGGCGGCAGCCGCCTGTGACCAGGGAGCAGCTCTTGGATGGCCTCTGGTTTGCCAAACGAACGTGACAAGATGATGTGGGACCTTCTCAATTAGGAAAATGCCTTACGAGTGGCAGATAGAGCCCTTTGTCTAGCAAACGCTTAGAAACAAAATAGGAAAAATTTCCGTCTGTTGAAGCAAGCTGCACAGCTTTTTCGGGAAAACGGAAAAGAATCAGCAAAATCACCAGTAAAGCAAAAGATCAGCCAAGAAAATCACCACCAAGGCAGCTCTGCTTTTCCCCGAACCATTTACGTGAACATTACATCTCATCCTACGAGCTGGAGGGAGGAAGCTGCCTTAATTATACTGAACGCATCTCCTTTTCTTTTCAGCATCTCTTGAACAAGCCCTCCAGCGAGGGCTACCCCAGGAAGCCCTTCCGAGATCCTCCCACGCGCCGGTGTGGCTGTGGCTGAGGCTCAGCCCCGCTGCCCTCTTTGGCGTCAGCAACGAATCCCCCCCGCCTGACTCGATGCAATATCCACTGCCTAACGCTGGAGCAAAAATATTACTCTGCTGAAGTTTACCCAGCAAAGGCAGAGAGCTTTCCCCTCCCGTGCTGAGGGAGAGTTCCCAAGAGAACAGAATCCCAATTAAATGTGGCTTTTCTTTAGTGGATCTGTTTGAACGTAACCTTTGCAGGCTAAGGACTGCTACCGGAGCTAAGCAAAACTGTTTATTCTCAGGCTGCAAAATTTTGCAACCGCAAACTCTCACGCTCGCTGAGCAAACACTAAGAGAGGGTCTGAAAACCCTTGCAGGTTTCTGACTAATATTTGCATCCAGAACTCCATTGGATGGTAGCCAAACAGTCTTGCGCTTTCCCTGTACCTGTTGATTACGTCTGGTAGCATAAACAGATTTTTCCCATCCATATATATATATATAAGTGCTTATCTTAGATCAATATCTCTCTCAATTCATATCATGACGTGGATTCAAAACTGTAACCCATGTAAAAGTATAAAACAGCCCCAGCGTTTTGAAGCGCCGTTGTTCTGAGGTAACAAGGGATTAACCGAGGGTCAGAACAGCAATCCTCTACTGAGATACTGCCTTCCTTTACTTATTAAGTACTAATAGTTATCTACCTATGGTTAATATATATCCCAAAAGGAAACATCAAAGGACTGTGCAGATGTACCAGACACAAAACATCCTCAGCCTGAGATGGGCTTCAGCAGAACATGATTTTTCCCTGTGGTCCCTATCCCAAAGACACTTCGGTCTCCCTATCCCCGAGACATCAAGTCTCAGCATTAGAAGCAATTATATAAATTAAAAAAATATTCAGCTAGTACCGGGAAGAATGCTACAATAGAATGCGACTTCACCTTCCTGGTGGCCTGGACAGAGCTGGAGGGAAAGCACGGCTGCAGTGACAGGCTTGACGCGCAGATTTCCTCCTTTCACGTCCCCGTGATCTTGGCCCAAAGCAGGACGTGGTACGCAGCGGTGCTCCCCAGCCACGTCTCCCGCACCGCCTACCTCCAGCCCCGACTCCTGTTTAGCTCCAGGGGAGCAGAGGCAGCCCAGAACACCCACCTTGAAGCCGTCTTTGAGCAGCACCTCTAGGAACGGTTGAGGTTCAACAGCAACAGGCGATGCGGCCCAGGGATATCACAGCCCTTACGTCGGAGGGCTCGCCCCAGAAATACTTTTGTCGTAGTTGATAAATACTGGGAGTGCAAGGGAGGTTAGCCCTATGAACAGAAGAGAAATTAAAAGTCACTTTAATACAAGGACAATTTTTTCAGCTCTTCTCTAACAAAACTTTGGGGCAATGACAAAGAGGGAAAACTTTGAGACTGGAAAACAAGATCATATAATGATGCTGAGTTAGCAAGAGCATAAAGCAAAACAAGATAACTGATTTTCCAATTGCATTTAATTTGGAGAATTTAAGACTTAAATAAAGAGAAAATTGTGGAAACTTATTTGAGCCAGAAACCATTAGTAGACTCTAACACTATATTAGTTTAAAGGGATTCTGTCAAGTGCAATTTTAGCGTTTTAAATTTTTTTCCATGTAATTAATGTCCCTGCAACATTAGTTACACTGTCTTTGAAGCTGGAAAATAGTGTTTACTTTCTTATCTTCACTGACATTGCATTTTCCTTCACGTCTTCTATGGAGATATTACACAGTGATCTCGTTTCAGTTATAGTTTAGTTTATTTGTTCATTGGGCACCAGTGTGACCAACAGTATTCCTCATTCCTATGTTCCCAAAGATGTGCATGATGCTTTGTAAGCAGACAGAGCCTCTCCTGGGTTTTAGGACGCTGATAGGCAGTAAAGAAAATAATCTGGTACCCATTAGAGATGCAAGACAACACTTTGGATACCGTTTGTACCAAACCTTTGTTAGCACCGTTGGAAAAAGTATTAACGCTAACCAAATTTAACAATGCAGTGAAATCCTCCTGGCCTGTGCCCCCGATGTACATCTTTAGGTCTTACATGATTAAGATTTACCTCCTTCAGGCTCTTGGACAGATCATAAAGATCTCCATGTGCAGATTTGTGTCGACACAGACATATGCACATGTAAGCACATACACTTATGTATAAGCCAATCTCTTTATATTACTGAACTTTCAGAAAGGAGTATTATTGACGTAACACTCTCGTGGCACAAGACCCACTGCTGCCCTGGGTTTGGGTGCTGGGGCAGACAGGCAGGCACCCACTCCCATCAGCTCTGGCTGCAGGAACCAAGCTTTATTGCTTGGGCTATATTTATAATTTATGGGCTTTATTACTTGTAGGCTATAGAGCTGAAATGTTGCAATAACCAACATTAGTTTTGCTTCATCTTATTGATTGACCCTAATTTTTCCTTTTATTAAAAGCTAACTTCACCATCATTTTAGTCATTGATGGGATATAGAGAATTAAGGAGCAGCTTAAGGTGCCTGATTTCAACAAGTTCCCATGCAAAGTTGCTTCATCTGGGGAAATTCTGACTTATTAAATATGTGCTGTACTGACAGGAAAGCTGCTAATTCTCCAACTGATGGACTTAAATATGTCTGAGCAGCAACCCATGGGAGGTGCCAGCCACTTTTCCCAAGTCAGGGACCAAGTCTTGTAGTTAAACGTGGACATAAATAAGTTTTGCAGTAATTAGCATTCCAAATGGCATGTGGACTTTCTGCCTTTAACATTGTGTTATCACTCTTCTGGTTTTAACATAGCTTTGGGGAAAAATAAAGACCTTGTTACAAAAGACTGCAACATGTGAGATTAAGTTTAATTTCCTTATTTTTGCCACGGACTTAGAGGTCCCTTCAGTATATGATTTAGCTGCTGTATTTAGCTGAGTATTTGTAAAAATGTGTTAATGGAAGTTTTCCTTTCCTTACCATCTTCTCATTAGGGATATTTCATTTCTTGTTATACAATGAGTATACTGGGAGCCTCTGAAATCAGTGTAGGTTTCTGCTACCATGACACACACACGAATAAGCCATGTTTACGTCATCAGATTTAATTACTCGGACAGAAAAACAATCTGAAAAATCCATGGCCACTGTTAGATACAGAATAAAAGCCATTGGTGCTATGTGTACTTGTGCCTGTCGCACTTCAGAAATAGCTGGGCCCCACTAAAACAGATTATTCAAACATCAAGAATTACCCAGGAAAATTATAAGCCTATTTATACTTATGATGCTTTTACGGTACTTAAAGAACCAAAAAATGCTGTGCCATAAGTTACTACAATTTATCTGCAATAGACTTTTATATCACTTATTTTATAACATCAATTCATACAGACATCTCTCTCAAGAAAAGTTGTTTGAATAGTTTTAAAAATATTTATTCTTCTGGTAATCATTTATTTTATGTACGGCATTTTTAGAGAGCACTCTCAATTAGAGCTTATTTTATGCTCTATATGCAATACTTTAAGTCTTGTTTGTGCCAAAAAGATCTATAAAGTGTCTACAAGCAACATATTACTGTAACAGTCCCAACTGCAGCCAGTTTATCGTCTGTCTAAACCACAGTTCTTCCTGTGCAGAAACCATTGAAGTCAACTGGGCTCCATATGGGCTCTCTGCACTGACCTAAATCTATTCCCACTGATGATAATGGTAAAACTCCCAGGGCCAGTTCTAAGTACTTTTGAAAGTCAGTTTGTAAACACTGGCATTTTAAGGAGCATTTTCCACAGGGTCATATATGGCCTTAGCATTTGCTTTAAGCTAAAACTTGGCATACAAGATTTCTTCACCAGAGAATATTTTCCTAGCAAAACTCAAACTTACTCCTTCCTCTGTTCTTCAAAATTGATGTTGTCAGTTTTGTGCTTTAAGTAAGAAGCAGAGTCTATTAGTTTAAGCGACTTCAGAAAGACTGGATGAGCTTCTTTAATCATGCACAAAAATTACAAGTCTTCACAGAGGTGACAGGCTCAAATTGTCAGCCACACAGAGGAAATTCTCAACTGTTTCTATTTCATATGGTCTTATTCCTACCCGGGCCTGTGGGCTCAGAGATCTTTACCTAAATTCATATTCCATCAAAGATCAACACTTATCTTCAAAACTTGAGACCACAAATATACCTGCCAGAACAAATCAGAAGCTTGGAGACAATTTTAGCCTGTAGATGGTGAATATGCAAGTGGGGAAAAGATGTCAGCCTGTCTTTTCAAAAATGTCTTTTGTTCTACCTTAGAATTCAGATATTTTAAGAAATTTAAAGATAGCTGAATCTGTACAGTTATTGTCATTGCAACATATCATAAACATACCTTTTTCTTTGTCCCATCTATAGCTTGCAAATCCTTAGTGAGCTTATGTATCTTCCTCGAGATGGTGACATGCAGACTGGGTTACGCTGTTCAACTAGCACACCTTACTACCTGAAAGCCACTAGGTAAGGTAACAGCGTTGAGTATTTGCACGTGACTTTAATGTTTGCTATGTTTTGAAGATAATTTATCCAATGGATTCCTAGTGGAAGACATGCTTACATGGAAGTAAATGCCTACTTCCCACAAAAAGGTAACAGCGAGAGGATGTTCAGCTCCCATTTACGTCTCTGGAAATCTCCCGGTTTTCATCTTTTTGAGTGGGGACCTTCACAAGACACCACTTGCAGATGTGACCACCGCAGTATTCTAAATTTGAACACTGTTAATATTGCACTGCTTGGACACACTGAAGGTAGCATTACCCCAGCCCCCCACTACCCGTTCTTGCTCCAGGAAAACCTACCAACGCATCAGGACTGCTTGCCTCGCTGGACTCGCCGGATCATTGAAAAGGCTGACCGATGAAAATATTTTATTTATCGGTTTTTCAAACCCCAGGGGCACTCAACCCAACTCCAGAAAGGAAACCACCCTTCTGTTTTTTTTAATCTACCCCCAAACGATGAAAAAAAAAAAAAAAAAAAATTATAAGTGACATGTTTATGTCTGCAATTGTAATCCATTACCGCAAGCTCCCCAGCGCAGCACACTGCCACGACACATTCCTGTGCGAGGGGCTCTCATCCTCACCGAAGGCTGTAGGAAAGCAGAGTGAGAGCTGATGAAAGTTCGGAGAAAAGCAACAGCAATAAATACACCCAAAGTACGACTGGAATCCTTTGCAGGAGAGCTTTTATCAAATATTATTTTGAGAGACATGGGAAAGAGGAGGGAGGCTGAGAGTGGCTGGTCAAGCCCTGCCTGCAGCTGCAGGTGCAAAGGGAAGGAAACACAGAGCAAAACATGTTTCACCTACAGCCCTCCATCCCTAATACTAATAACATCAGAAAGTTTGTTTAATCAACGGAGACTACCACAGAAAGGAATAGCCATGTTACGGTATCCAACTCTAGATACATGATTTTTGCACAAATCCCACATTTTCATAGAAAAGTTAAATTATTTCAGCATCTTTGCAGGAGAATAGATTTTCAGGAAGATTCAAGCAACCCAGCAGGGACTGAGAAACACAAAAGGGGAAAAAAGCATGAAGGAATTCATATGTTCACTAACCCCCCGACACTGCTGCACTCCAGCCTTGCTACTTCTGCTGGCAGCAGCTCTGCCTCGCACGGAGGGGAATGAGATGGCCAGAAGGGAAAGAACATGTTACTGAATCACAGAGCTGGGCTAAAATGTTTTTCAAATATCATTTCACAGATAAAAAGGCAGTTTGGGAGAGGATGAAGATCTTGAAAGATTTGGCTAGAATTAGAAATGGGATATGCTGAGCTAAAGAAACAGCAAAATGCTGAAATATTTCACTTGGATTTGTTTTTTTCCAAATGTTTCCATTTTTCATTCCCAAATGACACTGTCCATCACTTCCTAGCAGCCCATCTTCCCAAACACCACCCAAGCGAGCATGCTTTCTGCCTACGGCAGCAAACTGGGAGCTCCCAGGAGCTGTTTGAGCACTGCAGGACGTGTTGGGGTGGGCGCACGAGCCGTGCTGGACACCCAGAGCTGCTCCAGGCTCCATATAGAGAGATTAAACCAGAAGCAATTACACATTGCCCACGGGAACGGAGAGGCACTTTTCCGCAGCGCTTTCGCACAATTGCAATAGTCACAACGCTCGTATTCATCTCAAGTCCCTTCCCATCTCCCAGGAGACTCGAGGAGATGGGCGCTGGCCATAGCTAAGAGCAAAACCTCCAACAAGCTTCTTGGAATGGCAGAAGTTGGTCAGGCCAGGGAAGGTGTGAGGTGGCCATTCACAGGCTCTCCAGAAATCCTTCACTAGCACAAGGACTAGGAAAGATCCTAAATATTAAATCTGGGGGTTGTGCAGCGCCCGATACAGATATATGATTGCCTTTATTCTTTTGCTTTTAATAACAACAACCATTGGGTTGTGCAGCGCCCGATACAGATATATGATTGCCTTTATTCTTTTGCTTTTAATAACAACAACCATTTTATTTAGAAACAACTTATTCTGCATTCACCAAACTTTTGCACATCACAATATGTCAAGCAGCGGGCAGTCTGATCTCTGGCAGTGCTTAAAGTTCAAGACACTGCTTTCACTACTCGTTATCCCCAGGTGAGAAGCGATGATAGAGATGACCACCAAGACCTTTAATTTCTAGCCCCAAAACAGTCTTTGCCTGTCAGCTTGCCTGAAGCTGCTGCATCAAACGAAGAGATCACCTCCTCCATCAGCAGACACAAACATCAGAGCAGGGAACACCCTCGACTGCACTAAGACACGCAGCAGCAATTTTCATTCAACAAAACCAGAGGACAAGCACTACAGGGCCTGGGTCAAAATAAAACAGTCAGTGAAAGGCACTAAAAAGGCCAGAAAATGAAAAGGTTAAAGTTCAGCCTACCCCAAAAAGTCCATTTTCCTGAATCTACTGCTCAGATCACAGCTTAGATTAATAAAAAAACCAGCGTATGTACCTCACCTTCGTGAGATGCTCAAGCCTTGGCAAGCACAATTCTGTTGTTAACTAAATGTTATTCAAATACAAACTCCAGGACACTGTGATGCGCTTTATGTTTCATACTTTTGGGGTAATATATTAATGGTAATTTCAGGTCTACATGTGCGCTCGGTGTGAATATCTTACTGGATGAAATATCAAAAAATATTGTCATTCAACTGGTATTTAAAATCCACTATTTTCTCCCCAGCTTATGAAAATCATTTTCATTAAGGGGAGTTATACCGCTAGAAGCATTTGGCTTCCAGAAAGAACCATAATTTAAAGCTGATTCTGCAAGCAATCTTATTGCAAGAGCACATCTGGAGCATTTTTAAATGTGCTGAGTGCTGACATAATTAAATAGCCTCTGAAACCGTTGATTCAGTCTCTACAGCTGGGATGCTGCGAGACGGGCATGTAGCTTGTTCTATCACTCATAAAACGGGATTGTTTGATCTCATCTCAGCTAAGCAGACAAGGAAGAGAGGGAAGAAATGAAAGAACTCCACTTTTCCCTTGATTTTTAAAACTGAAGGGACAAACCTACATCTTTGATGCACCATGTACTTTGTTTTGTCAGATGGCTGCTGCTGTAAAATAGGAAATCTTTTTCTGCGAAAATAGAGGGAAAATGAAAAGAAAAAAGGGGAGGGAAGACAAGAAAAATGAAATGCAAAGCATGTAAAATCAAATTTGAACCACCAGGAAAAATAAGAAGCCTCCTACAAGGATCATGTCCTGCTGCCGTTATGGCTAAACCACCAATGTCAACATAAAGCCATCTTCTCTGCAATATCCCTGAATAAAACTTAAAATAATACACTCCTGGGAAGAGCAAAGAATGAGGAAAATTAATTTGCTTATTTTATGCTTTCTCTGCAACAGTTCTCAGCATTTATTATGCAGTAATACAAACATATAATTGCATAACTTTAAAATTATTTCTAATGCAACTATTTCTATATTATAATGTGAATTACAGAAATTCTACAGGGGAACTGAGAACAGGCTCCACTTCTCAAACAGAATAAGGACCGATTCCTGCCACAAAGAGCTTATTTATACAGTTTGTTACAAACTATCCTATAAACAGGCCCACTCTCATCAACTTACCTCATTAATCCTGGCTTGTTAATTAATTCCCCTGTTCCTCAGAGTATAGTTACCCAGCCTATTGGCTTTGGGAGATGGTTTTCCTTCTAGCACCAGCCCTTGCTCCTGGTTTGGGTCCCGCACAAGGGAGAAGGCAGCATCCAGCCTCGCAGGACCAGCAGCCCCCCCACCGTAGCCGGGGCTCCCTGGCCTCGTTTCGCCCCTTACAAAAAAAAATCTGTATTTATTAGTGGGGAAAAGCATCTAAACACCTCAACTTGCAAACATGCACGAGCTTACCTCTATAAGGATTCAACGCAGCATCAAGACTCGCACATTTATGTTTAAATATACAGAGCTGCCTTTGTGGATTCAGGGTCTGAACTGAATGGCAGATTTTGTACATAAACTTGAGGTCTTCATATGAAATCCCAACCCATAGGAGAATCCTATGGGTCGGGATTTTCATCACGTATTCAAAACTTAATGCAACCTCAGGCTTTAGCAAAATGGTGAACAACAATGCTGCTGCTGTTTAAAAACCATCGCTTTCTACCAGTGAAGCATTAGTATGAAAAAAAGCGATGCTGTAGTCAAAACTAAGATAAAGCCTGACAAAAGGCACTGGAGAAAAGGCTAAAAAGTAAAGCAAAAAATAATTTTTCCACTTGCATGTTTGGCAAAAGCCAGCAAAATATAACTAGGTATCTCTGAGCACCCTCTACAAAACAAAGCACCCCAACAAAAATGCTTCTATACTGTGGTTTCACTGGAAAAACCTTCAGCAAACTTTGCTAACACCAGCTCAGCTGCCGGCTGCTGCCTTCCCATCGTGCCCACGCTGGCGATGCAGGCAGGAGACACCAGCACGCTGGGGCAACCACATCCCCCCCAAAAAAACCCTCACCCAGGAAAACAAACGACCCGGGACAGGAGTTAATAACAGTCCCTACAGCTCTTTTCAGGTATTGGGGTGATTACCATGGTATAAAACCTAGAAACAGCCGTCGCAGCAGCTGAAAGGCGAGCCTCGGAGCAAACAGCAGTGCCCGACAGGGAGGAGGTAGGTTCAAAACTCAAGCGCCAAAGATAAAGCAGGGGGGAAAGTCCATGGAGGATGAAAAATCAAGGTGTATGTGACCTTCAGCAAACAGAAGACAGTGAGTCCCACCTGCCTCTAAAGAAGAAGATCTGCTTCCAAACATTTAAATTACTTCAGTGATAATCCTAATGCATATTCACCTGCTGCTAAGCTATTGTATGCCAAGCATTGAAGAAACATTTGTTTAAAACTCATCTGCAGTTTATTTCTTAGAGTTACAGAAATTTACTAAGTCATTGGTCTGGTATATCTTAAAATAAAAATAAAAAAGCAGATTGCAATTTATTGGTAAAGTTGCAGTAAAATTCAGATAGCGTATCAGACCATAGGGGCTGTGAAAAGACTTGCATCCCCAGGGCATATCAAGCCTGATTATACATTAAAAGAAGTGACTAGGAAAGTTAGAAGTAGGTAAGCAATTGTTACAAAAACAGCTGTTTTGTCATTTCTATCAGTCTTTGGTAAACACAGAAGAGCTGAATCACTAGGTGCCAAACACCAGCGCTGAGCACGCTGCAGATTGCAAATACAAAACTATTTGCTTTTTCTGCACCATTACCACCTAAGCTGATCATGAAAAAGAATTAATAATTAAGGGTAATTATCTGACTGAACACTTTTTAATATGCTGAATTCAGGCCCATGTTGTTTATGAATAGCTTATGGCTCTTCCTCTCCGGAGCGTGCTGCTTCCCCGTGCGGGAAGGCGAGAGGAGGGGGACAGCAGGCACGGGGGGGTTGGATGAAGGAACGGCATATGCTAACCTTATCATTTGGACTTGTTTTGACTGGACACTTAATCTTACCTCTCGTGAATGACACATTCTTCTTCTCCATATGCCACATTCCCTTGGCTGCTCACCAGCCCTGAATGCCAGAGGTTACAGGAACGGAAAAAACACTTACTTCCTAATTAAAGAGTCATTTAGCCATGTGTGCTGTAATTTTACTGCCTTGGTTCTTTCCTTCCTATATACGGCTAGACTGGCAATGACTTTTGCTAAATAAAATCTCAACAAAGGAATGACAAGCCTGTTAAAATAAATCTTTGATTTGTGACCTTTATACTAAAAAGATCCCCTCTCTTTCCAGCTTTGTTATTAAAAAAACATGCGCTGTGAAAGGTTAAGAGATTGGAAGTAGACACCTTGAATAGAGCTTCTGAGAGAAATACCTTAGGACATGCCAGCGAGAATCAAGCGGTATTGACTGAGGTCCAGGTGGAGAGTTTCTCACAAAGCCTCAGCATCCTGGCAAATAGGTTTGTCTAAAGCACTCTGCTGACTTTTCCAGCCTGGGGCTCCAGCCTCTGCTGCAGAAGTGTGAGGAAGACAAAAAAACCTCAGGAAAACAAGTTCGAGCTAGGTTATTTCAGCTGGTGTGCCAGCTGACGGATCCTGACGTGGATGCACAAAGAGACGCGCGGCACATGGCCACGCTCCTACCCTTGCCTGTAGAGCAATGACGTTTTGAGAAAGCACGTTGGGAAGAGTCTGACCAGCTGAATAGCTGACTACGGCTGCTGATTTTCTCACCAAAAATTTTTTTTTCACCAAAAAAAAGCTATCCGATACATAAATTGATACAGAAGCCAGGTAGAGATGTATGGGGTCTACGAGACCCAACAATTACACAGGGTGAACTTGCACAGCCAGGCCTGCAGTATATCCAGGTTAACAGGTCTCTGCAGTCTACGAAACCAACACAGATCCCTAAATTCTGACATTGTTTCTCAGATCAAGCGTCCACAGAGGACTCCCGGGTAATTCAGCTATGAGCTGCTATAATTTTGTG
The DNA here is from genome assembly GCA_025311575.1 of Elanoides forficatus. NCBI lineage: Eukaryota > Metazoa > Chordata > Aves > Accipitriformes > Accipitridae > Elanoides > Elanoides forficatus. Next base: position 40,293,942 of record JAOBAS010000083.1, read on the forward strand.
TGCATCACTGTCAAAATTTCAATCCTCCATTTTGTGAGAGTTTTTACATGGCTTTAGCAGCCTAAGTGACTTTTCCACTACCTTGTCAGATAGCCTCACTTTTCTCATCATAAACCATAAAATCTGCATTAAATACATGAGCGTACAGTTTCTGTGAGCCAGCTCTAATACAAATTATTTGTCACAGAAATAACTAGCTGCAGCTGCACATCTGTAGGCAAATCTTTCTGTGCATTGTGAGATAAGAGACAGGGATGTATGTACATTTTATATCTGAGTTCTTACAAAACATTTGCCATCGATCAGTGTGCAGTCCAGATCTCTTCTGCTATCTTCTATTGTCTTTCTGCTAATTTTTCTTTTCATCTTTGTGTCCTGTAGGTAAGCATAATCAATTTAAATGTGATACTTATATCTCTTCCCTAGCAGTCCGGATTTTGCTGTCTCTTAAAGGATTTGTACTCTTCACAGTAAAGTCAACTATTATTTCAAAAGTATCTTTTAACATGGGACATATAATAAATGCTATTTTATTGCTATCCCAAGTCACAAAACACAATAATCCAGCTTTAATTCCATTTTCTTTCCTTAAACATATGTGCTAGTTTTGGCCAGGAAACATGACCTATGATTAAAAGTTTAAGTGACTTGGGGCTGGTGGAAAAGTCTGAAACAAAATATTATAACAACCTTGAAGCCTGAGGTAGAATATTATATGACTCTTCATTTATACGAGGAAGGCTGCTTTTTACGTAACAGGGGAACAGACAAGCTGCTCAGTGTGGAGGAGATGGCATGGACTGCAGTTGCTCAGAAGTAAGTCTGATATCAGGAAAAATGTTGAAATAGTAAGGTTAGTGACACAATAGCCTAGTTCCAAAAGCAAATCCATGAAAAACTCCTGGCCTTCAGCTAGTGACAGGTTGGTGGCCACAACCAGTCTCTTAATCTTGCTTGCTTGACTAAGCTGAAGGTCTACCTAAGCCTAAATTGAATGTGAGTCATCCTTCTTCTGGACTCAGAGCCACAGTTATTATTGCAAGTACAGCTGCTACCAGTTCCTCCACCACTTTATGGCTGGTGGGCTTCCATCATTAACTTGATCTGCTATCATTTGAATTCATTTGGTTAAAGTCTAGGGCTTTAGTCTCTGATCTCATGCAAAACCAAGGAGCACCTCTGTGCAGCTCTCTCCTTGACAGATACACTAATTTGGGGTCAAGACTACCTCCTACGAGAGCCAACAGAAAGAATTCTACTCATTTCAGTGGAGTTGGGTCAAACTGTGCAGAGGATGTTTTGGGGTTATTAAGACATCCCACGCGTATTGTGGACAGATGCAAGATTGCTGTGTGCTAAGCCTGGAAACCATATGGGCAAACACAGAGTGGTGCTAAACTGAGCTAGTAGGGCCTGATGGTACATAACTGAGCTCAGCACCGGTAAGAACAATTTACTAATAAAGGTTAGAAAATAAATTGTTAGTGTCATCCGAGGTGGTGGAAAAAAACCATGTTCGGCATGCCCTGTTGTGAAGGGTTTCATTGCCGAGCGGTTCTTTGCCCTGGTTCCTTCCAACCAGGTGACAGCATAAAGCATTGCTTTTAAGCAAACTCAAGCCAGTGTGTGATTACAGCTAGCAAAGTCCTGCCAGGTCCGTGGGAGCCAAAACTCTTCAGCACTGAATATCCTGAAACAGCAGCAACATTCATTTCACCCTTCACAGAGTTCATCATTACTGTACATGTATTCCCTCAGCAGGAGACAATAGCAGCCAAAAGTAAAATAATTGTTTCTCCTTGTAGAGGAATGCTCCAAGAAAAGGCCCCAGGGACTATTCTAAGCAAGTCCAATTTTTTCAACCATATCTAGAAAGAGTACTGCCATCTGCTTTTATCACATAATTTACACAACGCTTAGCCAGAGACGGAGCATAATAAAACCTGCTGCCCTCCTCCTGGGAAACGGTGCCTTTTAAAGAGGATTGGTGACCCCACTAGTCCAATTTGGTCTGAAATTATTGCTCTGATATTGGAAATTTTCCGTACAAGGAGGCAATGTACAATGGCATAAGTAGCAGAAGTTACTTGGGTTTTGTTCAGTTCTTGGGGTTTTTTTTCTCCTTATCTAAAAGTATTTTTCACTTAGTAGAGGACGTACACGACATGCGTTGTCGTGGTTTAACCCCAGCCAGCGACTCAGCCCCACACAGCTGCTCGCTCACTCCCCCTCACAGTGGGATGGAGGAGAGAATCAGAAGAGTAAAAGTGAGAAAACTCATGGGTTGAGATAAGGACAGTTTAATAGGGAAAGCAAAACCAGGATTTTGTTCACCACTTCCCATGGGCAGGCAGGTGTTCAGCCATCTCCAGGAAAGCAGGACTCCATCACGCCTAATGGTGACTTGGGAAGACAAACGCCATCGCTCCGAATGACCTCCCCCTTCCTTCTTCCTCCCCCAGCTTTATATGCTGAGCATGACGTCCTACAGTCTGGAATATCCCTTGCGTCAGGTGGGGTCAGCTGTCCCAGCTGTGCCCCCTCCCAACAACCTAATCACACCATATGAGAGCCTGGCATCATGTGGGAACACAAGTGTCTTGGAGATAAAGGTGTAAATTAATCCTAGACTGTGTGCCAGAGTCCCTACGGCTTTTCCAGATGTAGATGATGAAGACACACTGGAAAACAGCACATGAAGAAGTTGCCCAAGTCCACAATAACCTCATCTGTGCTACCATCTCCTCTTCCATGAGCCCCATCACTCCAGATCATATGCCAGGAGTGAGCTAGTACCTATCTAGTGGGACAGATGGTGTTATCTAGTAAATATACATTTTGCATGATTGGAGATTCATAGCACAAGTCATAATTTTGGTCCTGTAAAATGGCTCTCTGGGTGTTCTTTGAACAGAAAAAAACAAACAACAAAAAAAATTCACTCCCTAAAACACTATTCTTCATTTCATGACTTTTTGAAGAATATGGCACTTCTTTGGGGCTGGGTAATTTCTATCCCATATTCATAGTAGTTGGTTTTGTTACAGGTTCTTTTTGTTCGTGGTATTCCTCAAAGAGAGGACATCTGAAGTACCTTTCCCCAGCAACATATCATAGTGCATGGTACTAAAAACACACATACTGCAAACATCAGCTCACTATGTTCATTAGGTACAGAGTTTGTAGAACAACACAAAACTCAGCTACATACTTCACAGAATTTTCAGAAAGCTGCCGTCTAGCCAGAAGCCCTCTTCAAACTTCATTTATATCAATACACAATGACCTGTTCATCTCAATCAAGCCTATCCTTAAATTTATACACAAATGACTCATGATAACCCACAATTTCTATTTGCACATGGTTATATCAAATCTCTTCTTTAGCTGTACAAATACTGACACTCCACCAGTTCTCATTATTTGCCTGGATCTCTTGGTTTGCAGTCAAAACCCTTGTGCATTGATGCTGTTGACATCCTTTTCTTTTACAGGCGCATTGAATCCCATTAAAATTCTCCATGTAGTAGTTCATCTCTCTTTACCTGTTTTTCGTGAAGCTGGGCTAGCATTCTTTCATGGAGAATAAGAAAGGAAAGGAGGAGAGCACTATATACCATTTACCACATACTTTTAAAAGAAGCTTCCAAAATAGATGCAAAATAAATATCCACAATAACACTTTTCCACTCAGCTTAGAAGTGATTATATTATTTGGTAATCTTCATGGATATTCTTGACACTTCTTTCTTAATGTATGCACCTCATTAAAAGAGTTTCAGTATGTTTGAGTAATACAAGAATAGATACACAAGGCAGGTCACTTACCCAGTGCAAGCACACAGCTTCTTAACCTCAAACCACACAATAATTTCCACTGAACAGGACCTCTGGAGATGATCTAGTCCAATCCCACCCTCAGAGGAGCTCCACTACAGTAAAGCCAGGTTTCTCAAATCAAGTATATTGGCCTTAGCATGGACATGGTCCTGCCCAAGGAGAGACTGACAGTGCCAAGGGCTTCTACAGATGACCTGTATCTTTTCCATAGGTGATACTGCCTTCATTACCTTATAAACTGGACATGCTGTTATCCTCAAATGGCTGTAGCCACTGCTGTATTTTTTTATCTGCTGCAGCAGCACCAAGGACTGAAGTATGATCCTGTAGCATTCATAGGATTTTTAGCTCTGTGTTCTGGACTGGTGTGTTATCAGACTATCATAATTTTTACTAAATTATAAATAAATACATATTCACTAGCTTTATAAAATTAATTTTAGGAAAAAAAAGTAAAGCTGTATTGGGTTTTCATGGCAAGGTTTTGGTAGCGGAGGGGCTACAGAGGGGGCTTCTGTGAGAAGCTGCTGGAAGCTTCCCCCATGTCCGACAGAGCCAATGCCAGCCGGCTCCCAGACGGACC
>JAOBAS010000083.1:40298993-40313036 GCA_025311575.1 Elanoides forficatus
CCCTGCCCAGCTGAGGGGAGTGATAGAGCAGCTTTGGTGGGCACCTGGCCTCCAGCCAGGGTCAACCTGCCACAAAAGCTTACCTGGAAACCTGTTCTTTGTTTTTCTGTTATTGCTTATCATGCTTCCCTCATAATGGAGAAGCTTCTCACCACATACATTTCCATTCAAATGCAATTAATTCTGATCAGGTATGCACCAATTTACATGCTCCTGGGTGCTGATTAGATAGAAGAGTAATCTGTTTTGAATTAAATGTTCAGATTGCATTACACTATTTCATGCCATTCATCACATTAGGAAATGAAAAGGGTTGCTTTACATGAAACAGTCATTGAATGAAATATGCACTGCTATGAAATGCTTCCAGTCTATCTGAGATACTGACAGGACAATCTACCATCTGAACAATTATTTGGTTTATTTTCTTGCCTTTATTCCTTTCACTGAGATAGAAGTCATGACAATTAATAAGGATAAAGTTAAACCAACTTGGAAAAGAGAGAGTCAGTTATCCAAAACCATTGAAGTTAAAGATATGATGCTGCTACACTTGAAAATATCTTTGATTTCTCCATTATTATCCTTGAAAACTGCTGTTAGCCTCGGGATTTGTTGTGCCACCTACATTAAGCACAGAGAATGCTGCAATTCTGCAGCTGGGTGCTGTGCTGACTCCCAGCCATCAGGGACAGGACAGCAACAAACCTCAGCTAAAGACTCAGGCCCATCCCACTGCCCCAAACAAAACTGGAAACCGCTATTACATTGCACCACCAGGTACCATAGGCATTTGCTTCCCAAAGAATAACTCCTTTTAGCTTTCTGGGAATAAAGAAAAAAAAAAAAAATCTCTAATAAACTGCTTAAGCTTTTGTCATACTTGCCATGATTTAGACTCCCAGGAAAACAAATTCTTTCTGAGCTCATAGCCCTCGGTTACGATCTCAATGATTTAATTAAAAAGGAAAAGTTTCCTTCTACAGCCAGAAGGCAGCTGAAAGTATCGGACAGTTAGCAAGAAGAGGAAAACAGCTCAAGGATATTGTTAAAAACATCCGGGTAAGAAAAAAAAAAAAGCAAATAATTTAACAAGTTGTGCTAGAAGGAGACCAGACCAAATACTGAATTTTAAACTAGGTCCAAACCAGAAGCTACTTTCCTTGAGTTTAACCTGTCTTAGTGAGACTCTTTTTGCCATACTGCTTCAGCTACATCTGGAAGCACCACCTCCAAAATGCTAAACATTTTCAACATCCACGTGTGCAAAAAGTGCATTATTCTTAGGAAAAAGAGCACATCCTTCTGGGATCCAAACCCAGGTTTTTGGGCTCACACATCTAAAACTTCACAGACTTATCAGGAGCAAACAGAACCACCCGAAGCTTGCCTGCCTGTCACAAGGAGGTAAACAAAATTCAACCATTATATTGCAGAGCCTAGCTTCTGCTTTTGTCCTACTCGCTGCACAAGGGGGGGAAAATTGAGTTCAGAGCTCTCATGAAGAACGCCACAGTGACAGTGAAAAAGAGGTGTCCTGAGCCAAATTCAACTACTGAAACACCTCTCTGAGCCACTCGTAGATTTCTTTGTCAAGCAGGGACCTCTCCTCCTCATAAAAATAGAGGAGAAAATAAAGACCATAACTTCAGCTTTGATTCAGCTGAAGGAATAAATACCCTATTTTCTCAGGGACCGAGTGAAGCTGGTTGTCTTTGTTAGTCTGAACTCATAATACCAATTATTACTAGAGCACACTCATTATTCTTCCTGAATGCTGGAAAGCATAGAAGAAAAATCTGGGGTTTACCCTGTAGTACACGACTGATGGCAAGAGCCTGATTTCACCAGTGATTTCACTAAAAACCTAAAAAACTAAGATGTTTGTGGGTTCAGGAGAGAGACCAACCACTAGACAGATGCTCTCACTAGAAGCCCACTATTTTTTTTTTTTTTTGGTAAATAAGCCTTTAAAAGCAGGTTACAATGGTCCAAGTGCAGCAATCAGTTACTCAGCTTCTTTAAAAATGAATAAATAAGAAGATGTATTATTTTTCCATGGGTACAGGCTATATGCTTTGCCTCCTCATGTTTCAAAGGCTGAAGTAGGAGAAGATTGCGTTTGCTTAACCCATATATACAAATAATTAACCAGGGACATTTAGTGATTCTTTGTCATTCAGTATAATTAACTAGGCTGGCACAGAAACAGCGTTTGCACAGGTTGTCTTTTCCTGAGTTGCTCACTTACAGGGTTTGCGTGTGTGTTTGTGGCTTTGGGTGGGTTTGTTTTTTTTTTAGAGATCATCAGTTTTATCCTGATTTAAAACATAAGAATTGCATCTGATTACCAGAAATTAACAGAAATTATTGTTAGCAGCTCTGCAACACCCTGAGTCAACTCCCTTCGCACCTGAGGTTCATACTTTCCAGGCAGGCTGATTTATATGCTACTATCCCTTACAGCCTTTCACCTCTCCCTTAATCATCTCAGTCTCAACTACCCTGATAACCTCTCTTCATTCTTATTAAAGACAGAAAATATATTAGCCGAGTACATCAGCTCCGTTGACTTACATAATTACTCTCCTTTCCTATTTGCTGTGAAAACCCACCAACTCTCCAGGGTTGTCTTCCCAGCCACTTTTTCTAGACCTCTTTCACTTTGCTTCCTCCTATGACACCAGTGCATTGCATTCTGTTTCAACTCAAGTTTACTTGCATGCCTTCTTCCAATATCTTCCTTTCAGTCTCCTCTGAGACACTGTAGTCAACCCTGCGATCAACTCGTGATTTCAAAAAACGTTTCCTGATATTTTCACCCTTCGGAGCCATCCGGTGGCACAGAAGTACACAAAATGCCATGACTCGCATTCGGTCCACTGAGAACTGGAAGAACTGTGTATGACTGCCGTAGAGTCAGGACAAAGTAAAGAATGGGACCGTCTCCAGAAGCACTGGAGATAGCCCAGTCCTAGGCGGAGCCTGTTTTTTCTCCTCATTCACAACTTTGGTTATTTGCCCCATATTCTGTAGAGCTGCTGGGAACCTATACCACGCTTACCTTCACAGCCCAACATAGGCTTGGGCACGTTTCTGATCAGTGTGGTCCTCGTATAAGACTTCACCAAAACATGTTTCTGCTGTAAATCAGGAGTGCCCAAGGATCAGTCTTCATGGAGATGCCTGAAAAAGATTATTCTCTGCTAGTGAGAATTCAAACTTGTTAGTGTGTATGAGCATTATGCAACGGATGAGGAAACGGCCAAAATGAAATGAGATTTCACAATTACCTTTGGAGGATGAATTCCTCTGGCAGCCCTCACCCCTAAACCCAGACGCAGCTTCATCTCCCTGGGAGAGTCCCTGGGGTGGGAATACCCACCAGAAGAGGTTGACGTAGGACAGAGGTGGATGTGTGGCTGACCAGTAACTCTGATGTTTGAAAACTGGTGTATTCCTGAATTCTCTCATTTCGCCTTTACCCCAAATGCTAGTAATGCTAGCAAGATAAATCATCTTTATTTTGACTTGTGGGAAGTATCATCCAGAAAGCAGTGGAATCCCTGTAGCTCCAGAGCAGGTTCAATATGGAGAATAGAAGCAAAAAAAATCTTTCCTTCAAACAGAGCTTTTACAAAGACTTTTGGGGGGTAAAACACTGTTCTCTTAAGCACCGTTATACTGGCACACAGACTATATTGTACAGTAGGTCTTGCTCACACTCAGTTGACACCTTTATAACTTACCACACTTTTAGCGTATTCATTCCTATTTGCACTTTAATGGACGTACCAAGAAGCCTCTCGTTTGCTGGTATGACTGCTGCCCTCTATGTCCCAAGAAAAATACCCAAAGTTAGTTTTTTTTTTTTAATGTCATTTTTATTCAGTACTTCACAACAGCAACAAAAACAGGACACTGAAAGATTATACCTTTAAAGAGGAGTTTCTATCAAGCAGCTATTCTTGTCCTAGTGTGATATCTCATTTTCTCAGCAGTTGATTAAAATCCATTCTGTTCCAGTGGGATACACCCAGTGACACTCCCCTGATACAGAGATATACGGAAGAGATAAAAGAAAATAATATATCACTGGCAATGCTCAGAACATTGTTAAAAGCATGTATTCGGTACCTACTTATCTTTTATGTATACAGATATCTGTGGCGACAAATAGCCTATTATAGCATATGATTGACTGAAAACAAAGAGCAGAAACTGAAAAGGAATACTGAATAACCTGATGACCATTTACTGGTCATATTTTACACTATTCCTCTAATTATATGCACTTTCAGATTACTCACAGGAGAATGAATGCAAGGAAAGAAAACAACATCATTTTAATGTGGTTCCAGCCGAGAACTGGAGCTAGTTATGGATTTCTCTAGTAACTCAGCCAATAAACAGTGGGACTTCAGTTTACCACTGTATGAGGTGGATACCAGCAGCATCTCTAAGTACTTCTCCAGCGGTACCAGGAGGACTTAATGCTACAGGGGTCATCAGAAGAGAGGGTAAGGACTACATCAAAACAGGAACCAGAGCCCACAGCTGGGACGAGATACCTAAAGGCAGGGGAAGAAGAGAAAACAATCGCATCTCAAGGTCCTGAGCTCTTTGTGACCCCATACTGTATCTTGCAAAGGAACAGCCAGAAGAGGCATAGGGAAGAAAGAGGCCATAAAACAAGGAAGGGTTAATGACCGAGTGGTTTATTCCATTTATTTGCCACTGGCTCATCTTACACAGATTATGACACCAATCATATCCTAATACATGAAGTTTTGTTTGTCACAAGTTTATAAGGTTAAACTCAACTTTATCTTTAGTTGTACAGAAGCGTCGTGTCTCCTCCTAAACCGTGCAAGATGGACACTTAGCTAGGTGGATTAGTCAGCATACAACAAGCCCATGCAGAGACAGATGTGAGACTAGGAAGAAACAAGTTTATAACTGAAGCTGATTATAGCAGCTGAGTGCAGAACTACAAGTACAGAGACAAAATGACAGCAGTCTTGAAGCAAAACTCCTTTTGACTCCAATACCTTTGTTTCTGTGGCTAAAAAAAAAAAAAACCCAAACCCAAAGCATTTCAAGATCCTAATCATTTGCATGTCGCCATCCAAATAACCAGTATTGACCTTGCTTGTGCATCAACACTGATGAGCAGAGCCAGGACAGCAGTTGTCAGGACGCTGCACAGTCTGATGGCTGCATTCGTATGTCGGAGGCTTGTCCCTGCTCTTCTGAGCTCAAGGACACTTGTGCACAACACCTTCAATAAAATGCTCACAGCCGAGAGTGAAAAATCTTGAGCTCCTTCTTAGATTTCTATTCACTTTTCGTTTTGGCAAAATCTCATTCATTTTCAGTGAAACATATTCCTCAGTTAAATCACTGAGAGTTTTGACATTGACTTCCAAGGATCCAAATGTCACAATTTAACGACAGGCTGCAAAGAAACCCAAAGTTTGGCATCCAAAATCCATTCTGGTGCAAATCTTGAACAATGCTGGGCTAAGTCTGTGGTTTGACTTGGAATCATATCGTGTGTCTGCTGGACTATTTTACAGCAAATTTTCAGCAGTTGCTATCCCAAACACGTTACACCTGTATACACAGAGTCATAACCAAGAAAACTGAAAAATCCCTGTTAGATAGACATGTACTCCACACTCCTTGTGAATTAACTAAGAATTCATTTGCCATACAGATTATCAGGTCTTTTATGGTTTCACTTGAAAGTGTAATACAAAAAATGCACAGGCTTTAAGAATAGTACTTTCAGAGCACCTTCATTCATTAACTCTTTGAACTCATAGAAAAAGCTAACCAGAGTTACTTCTGACCTAAGTGCTTTTCACCTTCCTATCCGTTTCTTCATAGACTTAAGACAACCATATAAACTTTTTCCTTAGACAGATGAATCTATAATTACCTAACTGAGAGTTCTTTGCAATTTTTTTTGTGAGCATCAGCTACCCCCCACTGCCAAAGATGAGACACTGGTCACACACTGCTGATCTAATCCAAAATCACTGTTCTTGCTACCCAGCAGGTAATAATTCTATTCATCTGCTTCATTCGTTTCACCTAATCAATCATCGATCCAGGAAAGCTCCTTGAATTTTCTTTATCTATCATTTACATGGGCAAGCAACACATATTTAGCTCCCTTAATATTTCTTCATACATCAAGTCATCAATGCCTCTAGCCCCTTAATCAGTTTTGTTGCTCTTCTGTGAATACCTTCTGGCTTCCCCAAGTCCTTCCAGCACTGGAGCGCTCAGCCAAGAATGCAGCATTTCAACTGCACTCTCACAAGAGTTCAATAGATAAAAATAAACTCTTCCTTTTTTACAAGGCATCCAAAAGCATAATTATTTTATTTACCAGTTAAGGCAACTTTTTTATTCCAAATATTTGGTCTGCAGTGGCAGTACATAAAGAAGTCTGAAATTCATTAGCTTTGCACGGTTTTTAGTGACTATTTTCTTTCATTTTGTTCTCAATTAATTTCTAACTTTTTACTGAGGATTTCAGGTTTGAAAATAACTGAAAACACCAAAGCTCAACACTGTTAAGTTTGCTGCGTTTCACCTCAAAAAGATAACAAAAGTAACTTAATTTCCATGCAAACACCGTAAATCACTGTTCGTTTTCCAATTCTTGTTGCATATTTTTGCTCAACTCATCGGGCATTGCCTTCTTGAACATAGGCTGAGTTACTACATCCCAATAATGTCAGAAGCCAGCAGTCTGTTAACGTAGTACACGTATACCTTTGTATTGTGTTCACTGTAAAACAATGCAAAATTTCCTCTTCTACTACCTTGGTAAACTTTATTAAACCCTTGATGCACCTGATTTAGATATAAAGTAAATTACTAATGTCAATTAGGCAACTGACTACTGCGACCACCAAAAAACCAATGGCTACAGTCTGGTCTGATACCCCTTTGTATTGCAGGAGGTGTCATCAGCACGAGGGGACTGTCAGCTTCTCCAACATCAGCTGTGGGAGACTAGTTAAGCATCTTCCCTTGAGCTCAGGAAGAAGTATCGTTTTAGGGCAGAAACCATCTTATACCTAGAATTTGATTTTCCTGCTGCTGAGCTCCAAAGCCCTTGGCAATGCCTCCTTCCCAATCAACAACCAAAACTCCTTCTTTAACTCCTTCCTCACATCTCTCATTTCACCAAAACGAGTGGTGCAAGGACCATCCATAGAAATGTTGCCGACTTCAGACTGTCACTAGTTCCACAGCCTGAACAAAGCAGCCTTCTCCTGGCATCCTGGACACGAGTTGACCTAGGTGTATCTGAAGCTTCGAAGAACATGTTTAGAGGGAAGCTCTATAGCTCCCCTCTGCCTTCTTGATGCTCCTGAGCCTTCCTTTTTTTTCAGGCATGGGGTTTTACATAGAGACACAGAGTTCTGAGGAGAAACGTCATCCCTAAACGGGTGGCAAGGGAGGCCAGGCGTATGCGTGCAGGTTAGCTGCTTTCCAAGCTGAGTAAATATCAGCAACCTATATAAACCCAACTTCAGCTAGCATAAAGTGAGGTTCATGAACCAATACTTTGAACCCTATACTCATTTAAAGCTTTCAAAAGTTACCTCATCCCTTCCACTCAATAAGTTTTCTGATTTATTACAAAAAAGTGAAAGGTCCTCTCTCCCATTACCAATTACCTGAGCCATTCAGTCCTCTTTGATGTATCCTTGCATGAATAAGTTTGTTTCCAGACTTCCTGGTCCTTACTTCTTTAACTTAAAATATTTGTCAAACAAGACCAATTTTCTACTTATGCAGAAGTCAGCTAATTATTATGGTAACCTGTCATTCTGTCACACTGCCTTGACAAACAATATAGGAGATTAAAGAGTTGCTAATTGGCTGATACTGTTAGCAGCAATTTCATAGTGCTAATGTACCAAGAAAACATTAAAAAGTTGCTTTGATTAGACTATGAAAAAATTAAACAAAATGAGCTTTTGCAAGATGAATATCATTGTCCCACAGAAGAAACCCCATACACAGGTAGCACTTTCAATGTGGGATTAAGGAACACTACTACTATATGTATTGTAGACATACTCTGTCAACAGAAGAAAGTTTCTCCCAAGTCATTCTTGGATTTGGGTGCCATTAATGAAAAACAGTGGGAAAACAACAAAAGAGATCATAAAACCACAAATTATTAATATATTTAAGGATACAGATACAAGAGCTTCTTGTAGGAGTAGTAAAATCCAGTAGGAGTAGCAAGGTACTCTAAACTACTCCATCGTAAAAGCCTGCGACCAAAAAAATCACCAGTGATTGCCCCAACCCAACTTGAAATATGACCACTCTCTCCTCAGCCACTAAAGATGAGTTAGAAAAGATTGCAGATAGAATATAGCATGCCTTTCAGTTACAATCAATTAAGCAGGAAAAGACAAGATAATAAGGGTAATTAACAACATTTGGACTAAGCTAGGATTATAAAAATTAACAGCATTAATTTTGTTACTTTCAGTTAATGCACCCTTGGACAGATTTTAAATGGATGGGTAGCAGTAAGGTCAGCAATCAGTGTTACATTCCCATTCTTGTCAAACCAATGAGAAAGAAATAAAATGTAAGTAGCAGGAAACACATCAGTAAATTGTTCTGAAAAACACTGGAGCACTCACTTTTTCTCAGGAGAAAAATGAAACAGAAAGACATAAACATTTAGAAATGCATAGACAATACTCACAGTATGGTAAATATTAGAATACAAAAGCCTAGATGAGTTTAAATTCTCTTTTTCATTACCAAGGCCTTGCTAAATCTTCACATTTCTTTAAAAAAGCCTGTAAGAAGAGATGGTAAATAACCACACTTGGGAAGATATTGTCTCCTACCACATCTCGATCGGTTCAGCGAATGAGTCAGAGCTGTTCTTTCACTTCAGCTGCTTTCACTTGGGAGTTTTCTGGTTCCTGCAGGGAAAACAAGAAAGAAAATAAAACAACCTCCGTGCAGTCTCCTTGATAACCATAGCACAGAGACTGAGACAGTGCACACAGCCTCCCAGAAACTGAAAAATTGAGAATTAGATTTTTAGATATCCTGAAGTGCTCAGGTATGGATCTTCCATCCTCTGCAAGAGTACTTTTCATTAGGAAAACACATCATGGCAAAAAGGGCAAGTGAGCACGGAACTGGGCAAGTCAGTGTGGTTGTCAAACCTAACGAGAAATCCACCCAGTACCAGTTATTGTGGGGGAAGACACGTGGGAGCTAATTTTTATCCGCAGAAATGTGGAAAGTCAAATAAAAGACAAAGAGGAAAGGACAGAAGTTTCTTTTCTGGCTTTCAGCTGCAAGTTCTCTCCTTTAGGAGCTGATCACGCGGCCCACAAGAAAAGAAGAGATGGCAGGTGGCTGGAAGCATGGTAGACCCAGAGCCCCGCCTGCTTGGCACAGCAGTACTCGCTTTGCATTTTTGTACAGTCAGCAGCAAGTAGGCAAAAGGCAAAAGAAGAAATTAGTGAGGTGTCTGCTATCAAGGCGTTGCTCTTTAGCACCTTCAACTTGAGTCCCAGCCACTGCTGCTTTTTTTCCTCCTCAAAAGCCCTGAATCTTCTCCTGAGGGGCCCTAGGAAAAAAATTAATGTTTATGTGTTTGGAGGTATCCAAATGTTACCATCTGCTGTTCTACAATTTTTTTGTATTTTCCTGATTGAGTTTAACACATTAATCATTGACACGGTATTGTTACTCATTAGAGTAAAAGATGTTGTCTAAAATTATGAGCAAGGAAAAGAATCACATTGAATGAATTTCAGCTGCAAGGAAAGCTACTAACTTCTCTTCAGCTACTTCCCAATTTAAAACACTGATTGAAATCAGTCTACTCCTTGCATCAACAAAGGAAGGATAATTATGTTGTTCTTTCAACCTTGTGTTCAGAGATTGCATTGATCTTCATTATATTAATAACTCGCATTATTTCTTCATTTCTGCTAGCTTCATAAGTAGGGAATTATACAGGAAAGAATAAACTGGGATGCTGCGCATTGAATATATCCACTTTTTTTTCTCATTTGTTTACCATTAATGGTTATACTTCATCTGTTGCTTAACAACATTAGTGCTTATATGATCTGATATTAGTTCACAGAATTGTTATAGACTTAGATGTAGCTCTTTAAGACAAAAATACAGGAATGGCTGCAGAATTTTTTCCAAGTTCTCAGAGAATAAACAATTCCTGTAGGCTGTGAGGTTCAGATTCATGACATCAAAAAGCAGGCAGTTATGCTTATCTAGGACCATACATAGTCAATATAGGAGAAGCCTCAGTGTTCAATGAATTTGCAGTAAAGGGCTAATTAAAAAGGTAGCAACTGACACAAAAAACCTACAAGGGGGGGGGGGAGGAGACAAACCCATAAAAACGCAATGAACTTTCATAATTCTCTTGTTGAGGAAAGCATTTAAGAATCACTCAAGCGTCACTATTTCCTTGTTAAATCATCCTGTGTACTTGAGCTCACTGCATAAACAATCTCTTTTTTAAATAATAGACTATTTCAGGAAGCATTTGCTGCATGTATTTAGCTCCGTATCCTCTTGACCATCAATCAGGTCCTGGAATTCATTACTTTTTTACCCTCCTCTATTTCCCGCAAATTGAATTAGACTGTTACAGTCAATCCCCAGGGCACGTTTGGCAGCTGAGGACCCAAATGGAGGAGCCCAGCAACAGCGCGTCGGGGTCTGTGTTGTCTCCTGGCCAGCCTAGGTTGGGTCAGCTGATGGCTACGGACTTGTCTGTTGGGCTGGAAGGAGATCCCTTTACCGTTGAGCTTCTTTGTAGCCTCACATATCGAAGACAAAAAGTAGAGTATGCCTGTGTACAAATCTTCACAAACTGTGAGTTAAATTAAGAATACTATTTTCCTAGGACTTTAAGGTTCCTGGGCAGAAGTCTGTGATGAAATTACAGCCATATAACACATCTTAAAGCTTGTCTCATAAGTTCTAACTTTTGACCATGAATTAGAAATAAGATCTGCACCTTCAGCATTAGACATTGTTTTAAAAATGTAGTAATTAAAATGTGAAATCACTTTCAGACACCGCAACCCAACAATCATTAAAGACAACGTCATCATAATAGCTATCAAGGGTTTAACATTTCTGTTAACGGCATATATGACATTTGCTGACGCTGAGACGGTTTGCACACATTTTGGAGAATAGGCTCAGACTTCAGAGTGATGCTAGAAAATTGGAAAAACAATTACAGAAGAATGTGGATACCTGCAAACTTCCATATACAAAAAGGAAAAACGTTATCTGCTGAAATAGAGTATAGGAGTGAGTTATTAGGGAAATCAGAGAGAAAAGAAACTGAGGAACAACTGAACCACAAGCTGAACTTCAATCACAGATGCCTGGCTGCTGCAGGAAAGGTAAGAGCGATTACAGGAGGTGGTGAGCATGGACAGGTACGTCCTTCTCAGGGGAAGGGAGACCTCATCCAGAGCACTGCAACCGATAACCTGGTGCTGCGCGTCGAGGTGGCTGTGGATCAGCTGGAGGAACATCAGAGGAGAGCAACAAGGGGGACCAGAGAGCTCAAAAATATGACCTGTGAAGAAGGGTGGGAGAAACTGGAGTCGCTGGAGCAGCGTGAGCAGGAGAGAAATGAAACCCCTCTTTGCCTACGCAGGTATCTCAGGAGCTTTCGTGGTAGAGGGGGTTCTTTCAGAGTACTCAAAAGGCACTTTCTGAACTAGCTGCCAGCAAAACCTTTTGGCAAACAGTTTCAGGCTTGATGCCCTTATTACCTAGATCCATCTTTTAATCTTCCCAGATGATCTAGAGAAAGAAGCATTCAAACTTTGGTACATCCTCGTGCAGTTATTTTGGATGCTGCATGTAAGATAAATTCTTGAGGAAATTGGCTATTTGATTTTCCTAGTAATTGAGTTTTGTTGCAAAAAAGTATCTGTATAAGATCCTTGTTCTCTTAAGCAAATGAAAAAAAAGCTACCTGCAAGCCTACAATATTTTAGAAGCGCAAGTTCTAACAAAAGAGCAATTAGTCCAACAGTATACAAGGCCTACATGAAAAAAAAAAACTGTACTTTATACATAGTTTTATTTCTACTGTGTTCAATTCTAGTTCTTACAACGGCTAGATAGCAAGAAAAGAGAGTGGAAAAAGACTTACAGAGAACAAAACAGTTTTCTTAAGTATACTATCCATGTATAATAAAATGTAATACACAGACTGCAGTAAATTTAACCTCTTATTGATATGAAGGAGAAAAATGAGAACAGCCTAAGAGTGCTGTTAATGGGCATTCATTTGGCACAGATTGCAATTACAATCTACGCAGCAGTTCCGAGTGGTTCTACTGAGCTATGAAAAGAGTTTATATAGCAATTCACAATTTGAAGAGCATAGAACAAGAATGAAAATTACACTCCTTCTCGTTAAATGACTAACAATACAATTTCAAGACATATTAAACATTAAATAACTAATCTTGCAAAATGCTGAATTCTTCAAGTCCTATTCGAAATCTTTAAGGGTTTAGCAAACCGCACCATGAATGTCTCTGATCAGGCAAAGATCTGACCAATTGATGAGACCAGGTGAAACTTCTCTGCCATTAGTTGTTTATCGATGTCATTTTTTCCCCAGCCAATTAACATATAATAATGAAGGTTATTTTCTTCAGTCAGTCACACCAAAGATTTCTCAAAAGCTTTACTAGGATTTAATCACACCTTTTACAAATCACCTTTGTTTTCAGAAACAGCAAATGATAAATCCTCATTTTCCTAGATGCCACATTAGACGGGGTCAGTCACAACACATTGAGTGATGGACATAGCCAAACCCACTGCTTCTTAATCTGTTTCCCTATTTAAAGACACTTTCAAACTTTTGGTTAATCAAAGCTAACACAGACCTTTCTGCTTGGTTTCACACATAATTTGTAAAAATTGCCAAGTACGGGTTGAGCCACCAGCTAGGCAGTCATAGACCACTAGGATAATTGGCTTTATGTTGAATAACTCGGTCTCAGAGAAGGCTGCCTTTTCATCCCTACCTGAAAAAGCACGAAGAAACAGCAAACACTGCATCAAAAAAAGTTTACTCTCACTAATTCAAAGGAAAAAGGAGGGTGCTGCATCACAGCTTGGCTTCCACCACCAGCGTGCTTGACCTTGCAGGCTACAAAATAAAAAATCCTTGTAACTGTGTTGGTAAATAAACTGATTCAGGCTGACACAGTGGTGATAGAAGAAGTGATATACATAGAACATCAAGCTGTCATTTCTATAAAATGACTTTTTTTTAAACTAACGGCACTTCAGAAAATGCCTTAAAACACAGCAATCTTTCAGACAATTTTCTTATGTTATAACATCAAAAACAAAAAGGGATGAAGCCTGTATTCAAGTGCTAAAGGACAAAAAAAGGACGTTTTGAAAATCTTCAGCACTGTAATTACAAATGTGACAGTTGCTATTCATATAAGATTAGAAAAAAAGAAATATGAAACTTATTATAAGCTTCATGAATGTTTACTAAAGTTAAACATCCCTATTTAATTCTCAGCATTTGCAGCTTCAGTTCAGTTACATTCAAGCTGTATTCACTTTAAACAACCTTTAAACCAAAATACAACATAAAAACACTGTTAAGCGCTGGTAATGCTTGAGCCTTGCAAATAAGCGTTCTTCTTCAAATATTACCATTTCTTACTTCCATGAGAAACTCTGAAAAGTACAGTGTTCTCATGCAAATAATGTAGTTGCTACCTACCTATCATTAATCTCAGTGGAGTATAGACAATTCTGAATACCTCAGGCAACCACATACCCCATCACCTAGGTAAGGGATTAGGTGCCTATTTAGCTTTAAAAAATCTGACATGTTTTCCTAATCCACATCTGTTTTATGGGATTATAGTACCTAGCTCACAGGTAAATCTCAACACCTGTTTGCAAATATTTCATTAGACTCCTATGAAA
>JAOBAS010000083.1:40318758-40342802 GCA_025311575.1 Elanoides forficatus
AAAAGAAAGAGCTTGCTACTTCTTAGTAGACACAGAGCTTCACAGAGAGGACAGGGAGAAGCAGCAGGGAGCCGACAGGTAGCATCTCCCTGCAGAAAGCCAGCAAATGCTCCCTGCAAAAAGGCAGCACACTGCATCCGGATTCTCCCTACCTGCGGTTTTCAGCAGCTTCAGCTTCTGCAGATTAGAGCTTGTACGGAAATAGTTTTGGCACACATAAAAGTGCAGCTGAAAAATAGAGCCACTGAGTAGAGAAACCAAATCCAGGGGGCTTTTTCTTAATTTTGGAGACAGGGAAAGATGGAGAGAAGGGGCGAGAGGTGAACATAGGCATTTGGTTCTTGCTTTTTAGCGCAGATTGGAAACAGGTACCTCCCATCGGAGAAGATATCTGGGGCCTGGGAAATGTTTAGTAATCTCTAATGGTTAGCAAATATTCACCTGAGGAGTAAACTAAAATAATATCAATAAGGAATGACAAGGTAAAGCGACAAGCTCAGCATAGGAAGGAGGGGCTTTTAGTGAACTAGAAAGTGTATATATTACACTAGAGTATATGCTGTGTGATGTCTAAATTACTTTTAAACAACAAATAATCAAGTGTTCTTCTGTGAAGAGCAGCTAAATGATTAAGACACAGATTCCTAGCCTGCACTGCGTTGACTCAAGTCCTCTGAGCAGGACCCAGCTCTCAAGGAAGGCAGGCTCCAGACCCGCGCTCACCGCCTCTGAAAAACTCAACCTAATGACTCACACTTTGATATCTTCAGGCTGCAGCATATTAAAAAGAAGTCAGAAAACATCTTTAAAACTGCTTGCCTGGAATTTCAAAGAGCACTTTAGAACAATTTCCTAAATAAGAGTTTCAAAATTTGCCAAGGATTACTATGAATTAATTCAGCAGAAGTTGAGCTTCCCAGGGAAAGATCCCTGGCAGTACATTGCACCAATGCCCCTGCTTAGAAACCATTTTCCTCTCTTCCAGAGCCCAGGATCAAGTTTGAGGTAAGTCATTTACATAAATCCATAATGCATCCACCAAGCTTTTAGTTCTCAAGGGTATTATAATGCTAATAGAGGAATGACAAAGCAGTAGTTTTATCTTCCTAGACCCAACACCTCTATACTTGACATCTATAGCCCTGAACGACAGATACAGCTGCAGGCTTTCCATTGTAGTACTTCCATAATCCTTGCTTCTGGGCATTTATGGTCTAAAGCTGTCTGCTAAGGACCGTAAAAATATTTTATTAAAGCAAGTTAGGCTTAAAATGTTGAAGATGGCCCTATTTTATGAATGGATGCTTAAACTGATACTTAGTGAGCCACAGACAGCACTTACAGAACAGCTTACGGTTGCATTCATAAGCACTGTAGGGTCCAAACCGTTGGCTAGAGCACCCCAGATTTCAACCTATAAACCCGAAATTGCAGGAATAACACACAGCACATGCCAGTCTGCTGCATTTACCACCCTGCTCCAATAAAGTCAATGACAGATAAACAACTGTTAAGGTTCAAGATCACGACCTATACATAAAAATCTCTCTTTCTTGATAAAAATGTAATACAATTTTTTTTTTTTTGTCCTCTTTACCATAGAACACAATTCACAGGGCAACATATGAGCCTGACCCACCAGCAGGTGACTGTGCAGAGGAACAGCCCGCCACGATTCCCTGTGTCCTGACCCTCTTTAGCCAACAAAACTATAGTTCTCCCAGCACTCTTCTCCATACCATTTTTCTAGGATAAAGCATGGCTGAGGGAATTTCTTCTCCTTCGTAACTTGGGTCTCTTTAAAGTACAGAAAAGTCAAAATAAAGCCAGCAGGACTTTCTCCTAGGAAGGAATGTGATAGGGGTCTGGACCCCTATCATTTCAAAACCTTCTCAGAAGGTTTCTTCCAGCCAGTAAGAAGCAGAGGTAAATTCCTTACTCAGACAGATCCAGTGGCATAACAGTGAGATGTAAGATTAGCATCAAGAACCATAAATATACTGCCACAAAGTCCCTGCTAGCAAAGAAGTAATAATTTCTCATAATATTTTGAGTCTTCTGCTCATGCCACAACACTTTAGATATAGACAAAAGCTTGGATTTTAATTCTGTAAATACAGGGATCTATAGCACTATCTTACCTTCAAAATCCTATATGAAGAGGCTAGGAATTGAAGTCCAAGAAAGAGCATCCATGGGTGTGATGTACGGTAACCAAAAGAAGCTTTGAGGATGGCATTAAAGAATGGACTGACACCTGCAGTGTACTCTATGTGCACCTAAAACACATTGCATATTTTTTTTCTCCTTAATTTTGTTTCCATTCCAGAGAAGGAGGATATGAAGAATAACCAGGCAGTCTAACTCAAGCTACCGAGCACCCAGAACTCCTACTAACTGCTTTCCAGATATGTCCACCTCTCTCCATCAGCTGTAAGAGAAGATTACAGACTCCTTACTTCACTCCTTTAAAACGTGCTTCAAAGTTTGCTCCGTGTTTTGACATTTGCAGGAACTTTTTTTTCCCTTTTGTTAAGAGCTGTTATTGTAAATGACCTTACATGGCACTGTACATCCTTTGAAACTTTTAGCAATAATTGATCAATTTTCCAAAGTTTGGGGGGTGGGGGGTTAATGGTTTTTGTGTTAGTGGAGCTAGGCACGCAATACAGCTGAAAGCAGTTAATCCAATTGTCTTTCACCCAAAGGTTAGATATTCCCGAAACAACGTTTTAGAAAATGTAGTCTAAATGAGCAGTGACCTGCATACACAACAGCCGTCCTCATCCAAGCATCTGTATAGATCATACTTCCCTTTACAGGAAACCGTGTTGGATATAAAGGTCTTGTTATAGGACTCGGAAGAAGAACAGAATCTCAGGCTTTTTGGAATAGCTACCCCAAATGCTGTTAAAGGAGCTGATCTCTCCAAACTAAGATATTTTAAACACCAGAGTCAGAGTCCAGCACAATAGTTGCCTCGATTATTTGCACCATAGCCTAGGGCCATTTCCACCATTGGGGGACTGCTCAGGAAATGTAGGAGCAGGACAGCATCATTTTGCACACCAGGAATGTAGCACCTTTTATGGCTGAAACATCAAGCCTAATCTGCCACTGGCAACTTGTATAAACTAAGTAATCTCCTATCAAGAAAATAACGTTGCTGCAGAACCGAATAAAACTGTAGTTTGACCCAATTTCATATTCCCTTAGTGAATTTTAGAGGATAAAATCAGAAGTTCATTTTTACAAAGTAACTTCTTTTAAGCTAAAAAACAATGCATGAAGTTAACACAAAACATTTAAATTAAAATGGAATTAAATGGCAGATTTGGAACTATGCAAAAAACCAGCTCTTGTTAGTGTAATGTTGAAACATTGTCCCTCTAGGTGCTCTTAGATGTATAAAGCCAGTAACGCTGCCGATGAATCACTACTAAAACATCTCAGCTACAGACCAGGTACAGAGGGGATGTAAAAGCAGTCATATTCTGAAATCTTAATCGTGTACTAGCTTTATATTTATTAAAGTTAGTTGTGGGAAACAGAGGTAACATTTCATCAAATAAACCACTTTTAGACCTTTTGCTGCATCTGTTAGACTTTTCCCTGTACGGTCTATACTGTGCCCACCAGAAGGCAGAGTCCCATGGTCCAGGCACCGGAGCTGCCAAAAAGTGGGGAACAAAGGAGGGAGGAAAGGAGGAAGAGAGAAAGGAGAGAGATTAGCGTCACAGAAAATTTAGTTTAGGTGAATTTCTTCATTTATCAAAGGCCCAACTAAGGTACTACCCAGTTATTTAGGCACAGATGGCAAAGGAAGGTCATTTTCAACTATAAGCATTGAGGAATGGATAATACAAACCACCTTTTCCTTCCTCCAGGAGCTCTGGACCTTTCCATATTTAAACACTACAACACTATGGGGGGGGGAAGAAAAAAAAAAAAAATCTTTTGTTCCCAGTGGGCTCTCCCTTATTTCCATAGCAAAAAGCTTCAAAACTATGAGGTGCATTTCAGAGGTTTGTGCATCCATCTCATTTCCAAAAAATTTTCATAAAAAATGCAACTCAAGGAGTTTCCAACCAGAGCTGACCTGTGTGAAAAACCTGAGCAGCTGAACACCAGGGATCTCCCAAAAATCCCCAAGGTGTCCTTCTGGTTCAGAAAACCTCACCAGCTTACAACCGTGTGTAAGAATGCACCCTCCCAGCTCAGACCGTGCTATCCTGTACACTAAGAAACCTACCTCTATTATTTTTTCAATGCATGCTAAAGAATATCCAGGACGTGACAAAACCAGCATCTACATATTTCCTTCAAATCATACTTGGAGATCCTATTCAAAGTGTTCTAAAACATGCATATGTATGCGTACGCACGTGCTTTTTCTGCATGGATATCTTCACTGCAGTTACCAGCAGGTGTTCTGCTTTCCCCCACCTGTACCGAGAACATTGCTGCTCACATTTAGATGCAGATTTACAGGTAAATGGGAATACCAGGCAAGGAGTTGCCAATGAAAAACTAGAATATGATAGCTACTTAAAGAGATTAACTTTCTTATTATTGTGTCACTGCACACTGTAATTCAAACAGCTGGTAGCCTCATTTCTGTAACTACAGAAAATTGAACTGGGAGAGAAAGCTCCTTTTTGTGCTGTTGTTTTCATGGCTACAAGACTTGGTTATGTGCCTTTTGTGCCTGTGGTCCTGAACAGGAGCTCAACATTTAAAGGGCAAGAACAGTTGTTTCCCCTATAAAATCTGCTTTTTCTTTAATTTGCTAGAAAAGCAGTCCTGTAAAAGTCTTCAGGTAATCTAAACTAACTTGCAACAGCAGTGTTAGCACCTCACCTTTCCCTTACACAACAAAGGCAGGCAATAAATGTAGCAAAATTAAGTTTTCTTTGTTTGAATAGGTTTTTCACTCTAGGCTGCTAATTTTTACAACAACAGATTTATATTTTATGAAAATGTGTGTAAAAGACTGCTATATATGTTGTGAAAAGCAAGAATAACTCATTTTGTTGACAGCGAAGACCCAATGGGCTGATATAAATCTGTGTCACTCCTCACGCTTCTCTGAAATTTCGTGCAGCATTAATTCCAGCTTTAGTAATACTATTGGTGGATTAAATCTGTTTTCGTGTGAACACTTGGAGCAAAACTGTCTTGGAGCATAAAGAAAATGAAAACATTTTTCCTCCATTATAAAATAATCTTTAAGCTCCTTTGAACTCTATTGCTAAAGCAGCTACTGCGGGTTAAATTAGCCCATCTTTACAAAGGGACAGGCAGCAACCTTTTTCAGAGAAAACTATTTCCATGTGGGTACCTCAGGGGTGTTTAAAAACCCGTACAGAGTATCTTTTACTCATGTTCAAATTAACAATATGAATTGGAGAAACTCAGCATGTATCATTAGCTTTGGAATTAGTTACTTTCCTTTCAAAGCATGAGTAATTTTTGTGCCTTCCTATTCCATATGGGATCTACGAGCCTTTTATTGAAGTAACAGCTAGAGAAAGGTAATTACTGGAGAAAAACATAGGAGAACTTAAACAGATAACAGGTTATGTAAAAATCCTAGGCTTATCATTTCTAAGGAAGATGTTTTCCATCAACCTCAGCAAGATGCTAAGGGTTTGCCTTAACTGGTGGGCTAGACTGAAACTCTGACTCGTGGGACAGGGACCAAGACATGGCTCAAGTAAAGAGAAGCCACAAGAGAGGAAAGGAAAAAAAAAAACCAAAACCACACAACAAACTGAAATCTAGAAAATACGACCAACAAAGGCAGATTGAGAAAACTGGGGATATCTGTAGCAGGTGCCTAAGGGGAGGGATGATAGCATTCTGCCAGTGTATTAAAGGTAACTAAAATGTCGGGAAGAAACTCTTCTCCATGGTCCCTGGGGAGAAAACCACAAGTGATGAGCTGAAATCACAGCCAGAGGGAATTAGTTTAGACACTAAGAAAAAATTCCTAACAGTAAGGGTAGTCTGGCACAGGAACAGATGGCCCATGGAGGCTATGGACTCTCCATCCCCAGAAAACTTTGTAATAGGTAACACAATCATCTGTTGAGAACAGGTTTGATGCAAATAATGTTGATGCAGTGGGATGAATTAAATGACTTCCCACACCTATTTTCTACATGTAAATCAGGTCTGCTCTATTCACCAAACCAAGGTCTCATTTCCAACAGGACCGCTATAACCACTGTACTCCCTTCTGGGCAATTTGACAATGCCCTCACACACGAACAAGTATCTCCCCCAAGTACAAATGACCCTTCTCCCCTTGAGGGGAGCGGCAGGAAGGCGACCGGCCAGCAGCACCCAGTGGCTTCCTTGGTTTACTGCAAAAGTGGGTTCCCAGATGGCAGTGAGATTCTTACCTGTAGCCTCAATGTTGTCTGTGTCAGCCCCATCTTAGAGCATTTCTAAGCTCAGCACTGAAGTTTTCCTCTTGTTAACAGTGTGGTGATTTGGATTAAAATCTGTCAGAGTAGAAAATACAAACTGATTTATTTGTACCCATTTGACTCAGAGCTGTAGCTCTATATTTGCACTGACGCGAGAGGCTAACACAACTATTAAATCTACAAAATGATGACCTGATGCTGAAACCAACTCAATGAAAATACTTAGGAGGGTCAATTCCCTTTCCACGAATGGCTGAAGACCATTTACCCTTGCAAAAGAGAAATCTGGAGGAACAGTTTGTATTTCTGGTTCAGCCCTGATCACTACTGTAAGTTAAACAAGTTCTTGGACCCTCTGTGCACAGGTCAGCTCTCATTTCTCTCATATTATCAATATTAGAAGTATTCTGGAACACACACAATCTCTTAATATTATCTGTCCAATACCCAGCCCAATGGATATTTCAGATACATAGTTCAAAATGCTTAATATTAATGATTGTCTTCAGTTGAGAGAAAACACTGCTTGACACAGCTACCAAGCAGTCACATTTTGTTTGGTCCTAAAAATGTAAATTCTTCTCAGTTTTACAGAAATACATTCAGAAGAGAAAAGCCTACCAGAGAAGGTGCATTGCAGTAAGGTAAACAGAGCAGTTGGTTGCTTTACTGTTCTTTGGTGGTAGATAGGTCTTTGGAGATAGATATGTGAAAAGCTGAGTAAGCAGAATAAAAAGAAAAAAAAGTGAAATGCAGAAGGAAATGTGGTCAACAGCTCACTAAAGCAGTATTATTCACCTGTACTTTGACTATTTACTTCAGTTAAATTCATGATCCATAAAATAGAGAGCAATAAAATCAATTTTTTTGTTGTTGCAGTGTTGAATTAAAGTATTACTAATCATGCTTGAGAAAACATTGCTCTTAGTTAGACACTGTTGTGGTTTTTTTAATCAGGAAGCTGAGCAACTGCAGATATTATTTCCCCTTGACAAGTTTCAACCCAAGTCTTTTTTAATGCCCTAATACCTTAAAGACTCCCACAAGCACAAAATGCCAAGCTCTAGCGCAAAGGCGCAGGACCCAAACTACTACACGTTCAAAAACTACACAATGCTTTAGCCTAAATCCTTTGGGTTTCAGCCCAAAGTAGAGCCACGGCCGACAAAAGCAAGCCCTTGCAGGGTTTCTGCTCCGTTCCCCTGCCCTCGCCACTGCGGGACACGAGCACGTCGTGTCTGGGGAAACTCTTAAGTTGCTTGGCAGGCAGCACGAGCATGGGGTGCACGGGCAGGACAGGTAGCAGGGTGGAGATCTGGGCCCTGATATCTACTTGTGGTCTCCTGCTTTCGTGGTCACTGTTCCTCAACAGCGCCACGTTGAGGTTCTCTCCATGGTGCAGCTCTGCATTTTCTTGTTTTCCGTGATATTCCGTACTGCTGACATTTCTATTGCTATTTCTCTTATTCTTCCCCCTTCTCCAGAATAAAGTTCAAAATTTCCAATGGTAAACTTCATCCTTGCCCTTGAGCGTGCTTCTAGAGCAGCACAGCTAAGGAGATTGCGCTGTGGCCACCCAACAAACTAGAGCTGAAAGGATGGGGAGGCAGTACAGCAGTAAGGCACATGTGCTTTTGTTGCACTGTTTTTAAGTGACGTTTCTTTTAAAAACAGCTCTGGCACAAGTGAAAAAAAAATTCTACTCTCAACATGCATTAATAGAAAACAAATCCAAACCCCTATAGTCTTCGTGCCTTCAATACTCATTTGGAAAGCACCGATCACTCTGCAATGTGGGTGCTGTACTCTATTCTAATGCAAGTCTTCAATAAAGGTCCAGTTGCTGCCAACAGGTATCCTTTATATCTATAATTTTCGGCTCCTGGCTTTAAATATAAAAAAACCAAGATGTCCTGTTGTCACATTAATATATTGCCCTCATTTCCACATTAACTCAAGTGAGTCTCTTAGCTGACTTCACCCTTTCGGTGATGACACCCCTGTGGTGTCTAAATGGAAGGTAACTGCTCATACATGAGTTAACGGGGACCAATGAATTGCAAATGAGCACGACTTATGCAGCAGCAGCGTAGAGAGCCAGTACCTATAAGTGGTTTTGAACTACAGGTGTCTGACGAGTGTTCTTCTGCATTTTCCCCCTATAGTTTCAGAGTCAAAATTCATCTATTTTGTCCTTTAGTAAAATTTAAATGACTGCCCCACACCTAGCAGTTTCATAAGTGAGACTGTTCTCATTTTCAGACTAGAAAAGGTTTCCAAAGTAAACATCTGGAAAAAATAAAAATTAGTCTTCACCCAGCCCTTCCAGCAGAAGAGAACTTCACTACAACCACAATTTTGCCATGCACAAGAGCCATCTGCCGATAATGAAGTTTGCTCTGAACGTGTTTGTTATTGATGCAGCTTGCCATCAGCCTCCACTTCTATCTCGGGATTTGCACCAACCTCATATACAACACTCCCTGCTCCCAGCACCATCAACTGTCAGATAAACGCATTTTTCTTGTTAATAAGATATCAGGCTGGGGTTAAGTTTTTGAGGGCTGAAGAAACCTGCAGTGTCAGAGGGAGCTTTGTAACTCACCCGCTGGCTGGCGGTGGTTGCAGCATCGCAACCAAGGGAGGACCAAGGAGGTGCAATGCTCTGCTGGGTGGATTTTATACAAGTACAAACAGTATTACCCTCACCAAAAAAAAAGTAGCCCTGCCCAATGTTGCCGATATTGCTGCTTTATCACTTGTTTCTAATAAAACCCTGAAGTCTTTAGAAAATCCATCTCCATCTGTGTTCGAGGTAGCTGTGTGCAACTCCTGCAGCTCTGATGCTCTAAGCGGTAAATATGGCTTTAATGGCTACTTCTCATCGTAATTTTTGGTGTCATTTTTACAGAAATGGTAATCTAAACTTTGAGGACACTTGTTCAAAAAGACAACTGTTTCAGAGTACTACTGTCTATTATTACAATTGTCCCTTAAATTTCAGCTGCATTTAGAAACTTGAAGGATTCTTTTGATGCAAGAAATTTTGCATATACCAAATAATAAACTTTATGGAACAGATGGTTCCATAAATATTATACTAGTCAATTGCTAGAAACAGTCTATTAGTTTTAATACCTACATAGACCTTTACTGAAAACTACAGCTGCAGTGTTATAATACAGGTAAAAATATCATTAAAATGAATAGCCTCTGAAAGAATAAGAAATTACTCAGTAACTTCAGAATCCCAATGAGGATGAATGACCTATAAGTGTCATCTGCTGACTGATACAAGCAATTGAGTCAATGTCAAATAAGCCAAGTGACATATAATTTAGCTCTAGCATTCCTAGTACATCATAGCAGCAAGTAAAACACAAAAAATAAGGCTATCGTATCTCAACAGCAAAAGAAATTAAGTTAATGAATCCTTAAAAAACACACTTGGGACCATTTTTAAAAAGATTTCTAATCATTAAAGCCACTGTGCCTAAATGCAAATGAAACAGCATAGCCACAAAAATGGATGAACTTTGAACAATTTAATTCAGATAACCATTTCAAAATTAATCCAAAGCTTACCCCAATGTCTTGAACCAGTAAAACAAAAATTCATTCTGGAAATGATCTGTGAATCAGACTAATTCTGGGATTTCCAATAATTGGGTTCCTTCTGGTGGAAGGAAAGGCTATTCGGTCATTTCAGCTAAGCTTCCAGTTCTCGCTTGACCAAAATCCCAAGCTAATCAAATATTTATCATAATTTTCAGAATCTGCTTCCTCTTACCAAAATATTTTAGGGCGTTAATACAACTCAACAAGCGTAGCGTGCGAGCCATCACTTCGTGGATACTATGTTAGGATTATACGTTAAATAGTATTTTGACCAGAGTGATTCATCCAAAGAGCTCCTGAGGAGCACCTCCCCGGGACTCGGCAGGTTGCCACGGGCAGATGGATCTGGGCTCCTTTCACTGTCCGTTTGGCTGCTCGTCTCAACAGGAACCCACTTCAGGTGTTCAGCCCATCCAGCGCATCCTTATACAGGGCTTCCTTGAGCGGGAACGGAAGGTAAGTGGACACTTAAATGTTTTGCAAGATGACTTTTTATTAGAGCAGAGCTAAGAGCTGCGGAATGATTTCCTTTTCTTCCTCTTTGAATACCGAGAGAAATGTTAAATAAACAAGGAACCCTGTGGTCAGTGGAGTAGCAGCCTGACTGCTATCTGGTCCTGCCCTAACAGATGAACCCATCAAGTGGGAAGCTATTTTAATGAGGCAAGGAGATATTTTTATGGTAATTTATGTATTTAAGAGGCAATGCCTCTGGTGAAGTGTAATCCAACAGGTTTCTAAAATCATGAAGTCAGAATGCCTTTTTTTCTAGACAAACACTTCAAGAAGATGCATTTTATGTTTCACAGATTAGCTGCTGCCATTTCTCATCCAGTTTAGCTCCAGCATATGTTAAGGTGCTCCCTATTGTGTTTTTACAGCCACAAACAGTAAACTACCCAAAGCTCTAAGGAATAGAGTGAACAGCATGTATGTTGTGTTTCATCACAGAGAACATAAATTAGTGAAGTCATCTGTATCATTTATCCACCTAATTGGGCTTCCCAAAAGGAAGAATTTTCCCTTTCCCCCTTTTAAGTTCACAGTACGCCTTCTGATTTTGGATACAGACACATCATCACTTAAAGAAGCATAATAAAAAAACATAAATCATATGGTGCAATAAAGTGTTAGAAATGTAACCTTTGTGGAAACCTTATAGTTAATGGTCTATCCTTTCAAGCTTAGATGCCAACATTTACATTTACATTTCCATATTAATATTTTGATATGCAAAATAAAACACATACTTGCAAGTCTCTTTGGATCCTTCTCCAGGTTCACTCTGGCACTTCAAATACGGTCTAAGACATTTGTGGTATTATGCAGGCTGGCTCAGGTTCACAAAAAGCGAGTCAAGATTGCTCTTGGAAACACTTTCCTGAGCATCTGTCAAAGGAAGGAAAAAATTTCACATAATCCATCAAAACTGTAAACTGGCCAGTTCAGTCTTTCTTAGACCTGCTCAAGCTTCTTCAGGAGGTAAGTGCCATCGGCGTATGCTTACCCTAGTATTATACTATCAGAAATTAGAAGCCTGAATATTATTTTCAGTGTTGTCCCTGATAGATTTCCACTGAGTTCAACGGGACTGAGATCAGGTCCATTTCCCACATCACCGTTTAGTTTCCTTTTCTCTTGGCAACTAAACCAACATAACAGCACTCCCTCTGCTCCTCCTGTCCTGGCTCACACTAAGGGCCAGCACTCCTGGAAAACCCTCTTCCTGTCTGACAGCTCCATATATCCATGCCCCACAGTCTCAGGAATAACATTAAGAAGTCTATCCATATGGACAGAACAAGAGATCAATCTTTTATTTATTTATTTATATTTTTCAGGGCTAAGACTAAAGAATTTGTGCTTAATTTAAGATAAATCTGAGCAGGTTTCAGGAACAGAGAACTTGAATACATACTTGGATTTATTTTTATTGAATTTTTTTCCTTCAAGTTAACATTTCTGTAAGCTACAAGTCTCAATCTTTAGCACTCTACTTCTAGCATGCAAGTTCTGCAAGTGTCTTTTCAGAACCACAGCATCAGTTATTTACATAAATCAAACCATTCAGAGATGCATCTATGAAGGCTGGAGGAGTAGAAGCCCTGTAATCAACTGTAAAAATGACCCATTCAAATTTTTCAGATTTCACACTATACAAAATGTTTGAGCTCAGCCTCTAAGTTACTATGGAATAATTCTTCAGCAGTTACCAGTGATCATTCTAAGGAAATCCAGCAATAATTTATGATAAATTGCCAGATTGAAGGGCTTGGTCACATTTAAGGTGAAGGCTCTTTTGGTTTTGACCAGGCAGAAATTCAGCAGGTAACGTCTCGGTCACACAGCACTGGAGTCCCCTTTACAGAAGGCAAGAGGGAACGCATAAGGTTTCATCAATAAGGAAAGCTTGAATGCACGCCCCATTTTGGAAAATAACCACTATAACTCATTTTGTATGGAAAATATCTAGTTTAAACATCTGTGGAATAAAGGTTTAGTGATGATGACAGTGTAGTAAATGACAACGTCGGAGTCGCAGCACACAGGTCACTTGGGAGAAACACAGGAGACCCTTGAAAGTCTCCCAGAAGAGAGACTCAAGATCTACTACAAATATCAGCAGAAGGAGTAGTAAGTCAGAGGCTGGTATCTGCGATTTAGGCTGACAGATAAACATCAGGAACCAGGATGTCAAATAAAGAATCAAATGAAGACGCCAAATGAGAAGACAAAAAAGCAGCACAGCAGATGGAGATAAACACCACGACTGTTTGCTGGAGAGAGAGCGCCTGAGAATTACAGCTTATTCACCGAAAAACGGCAGCAGCCGCCTACGTAGGCACCGCAGGCTGCCTGTGCCCACGGCAGCATCTGCCAGCTGAAGGGCAGCAGGGCCACGTGCCGACGTCCCCCGCTCAGGGGTGAGGACCGTCCCTGGTGGCTGCTGACCACGCAGCTCTGGTGCACGTCTACTCCTCCTTGACGTCAAGGCAGAGTTTGAGGTTGGCACTTTGGCTTGACTCGATGCACAAACCAAACCTGGAAACCCAGGGAAGGTTGGGCTGGGGTGCCGGGAAGCCGAGACCTGTGCCAAGCACAAACTGAACCGTTTTGGAACACGGTCGTGCTGTGTAAAGGAGCAGATGAGGAGTGGCTGATGGAGAAACGCAAAGTGCAGGGGAGACACCAGAGAAAAGTGTTTAACAGAGTCCTTGTGCCTTCCAAATTTATCAGAGGTGAAACGCTGTTTGCTGTTTTGCGACAAAAGTTTTCTACTTTTATTCAATTTACACGACAGAAGAGCTGTGTTGATTTTGACAGGACCAGGGAATCCTCACAGTACACTTCTAGCACCAAACTTTCAATGACTACAGGAAAGTCCCCAAATAAAACAATGAGAATAAAAGAACCATCTGTCTCTGGACAAATTGTTGTCTTGAATTTCCCACCGGGAAACTTGATTGCATTTAACAGAGAAAAACTAAGTGACAAAGTGCTAAACCAAAGTCCTTTCCAGAAAACACTACATTGAGAACAGGACATGGGGAAGGGTGTGCACAAAAATACGATGTTCCCGCTCCTTTCAGCTGCGTCTGCACTCCGGTGCCACAGAGCTGATCCCAGCAGCAGACTGGGAGGCAAAGCCAGCCCCCGGAGCAGCTCTGCCTGCAGCCTCGGCAGATTTACTCCTCAGAACAGCAGAGAGAGCTGCACCACAGATCATGTTCGGCTGATTAATTGGACCAGAACGGTTCGAAGGCCAGGAGGAAGCTGGTTGATATTTATCTCAGAAATACCTGCTTCCCAGGTATCTCCACGAGTGCTGAGGCACGTTAGCTGAAGAAAGATGAGAAGGCTGGGATGACAGGCGGTTCATAGGCACAAGCCACACTATAAACCCTCAACACAGTTCAGAAGAAAAAGCAGCAGATTTTCTACCAACAACTACCCGCATCTACCCATAACCAACACTCTGCTATGATCTCCTGTTACTAACTAGCCAGCAGAAGATAGCAGTAGTATATTTCTCTTACACAATTTCCCTCACACTACCTTTACCTCACCAACTCTTCAGGTATAACTCAGCTGAGAACCTGTCTCCTCCCCTGGGGTAGAATATTTTTAAATGCCCCCTCCATCTTAAACCAGTTCATTTTACCCTTTACAACTGTGTGACTTGACTTAGCGAAACTTTTCAGGCCACAGTCTCAGCACAGTAATTATACTGCACAGCCTATTGCAGAGTCACAGAGGGGCTGAGGTTGGAGGCACCTCTGGAGACCGTCCAGTCCAACCCCTGATGGATCTGGGGCAGCCAGAGCAGGTCACTCAAGGCCATATCCAGCTGGATTTTTACTGTCTCCATGGATAGAGATTGCACAACCTCACCGAGCAACGTGCCCCACCATAAAATAGCATTTTCCTATGTGTAAATGGAATTTCCTGTATTTCTACTTGTGCCTGCCGTCTCTTGTCTTTTCACCAGGCACCACTGAGAAGAGCCTGGCTCCAGCCTCTGTCCTCCCTCCCATCACATACTTATACACATGGATAAGATCGCCCCAAGCCTCCTCTTCTCCCAGCTAAACAGTTCCGGAAACAAAACACAGAAGTAGAAATAAGGCATTTTCAACTTGCAAAGAAGCACTACTTGATTTTATGCCATATTACAGTTTTATTGGAAATAGTTCTGCTTTCTTTGAATAAAATTTGATTTTAACAAGATCACTGTGCCATATGCATAACTAATCACATAAGGGCCTGTACACTCATTTAAGCACCACTGGTTTTGTTACATGCCCTCAATAAAGCTTAATAGGCCACATACCCCAACTCTGACAAGCCAGATTTTGATTATTTAGAGTTGAGTGGTTTCTTTGTTCTCTCTTAGTAAGAGATGTCACAGTCATCACAGCCTGATTGCTACTTTTCATTGAACAGGAGAAAAATTTGCACTTGTTATGTAGCCATTTATAAAGATTTTTGAAGGATGGAGAATTGGAAATGAAATATAAAGAACAGTAAATTAAAAATATGAGATAACCCAGCAATGAAATCAGACACTGAGGAGGATTTCTTTACAGAGATTCTTAAAAATGTATTTCAGAGCCATGAAGTCATTTAAAGATGGCCAGAAGGATGTATCTGAAAATACAATTGCACAAATTCCTCTTTGTCAATAATTAAGTAACCATTAGCCTGTCCAGATAACATAGGATCCTATTCTTCCCTAATTCAAACTAATGTAAATCACAAATAATGCCGAAGGGCGCAGCACTTCCTCCAGTCACGCTAGTATGAAGTCCATACCTGGCCGTCCCACGCTGCTGCCTCTGCAGGAGTCGCTGCACAGCCCTCGGGGCTGCTTTTTGTAAACGCCTGTTAACTACATAGAGTTGGGAGGGTCTTTTTCACTGGCTTCTATGTCAAAAGTCTCTGCCTCTTTTACTGCTTTTGTTTGTGTGATTGTCTTTGTTGTTCCGAGGGAAAACAAATACTAAAACACACGTTGAGAAAAAGAGGAAAGGGTATTGAAACCTGCACGACAGCAACAGTGCTTAGTATCCAAGAGAACTGAATAACAGCAGCAAATATTGAAGTCATCCAGTGTTTAATTTCTTTCAAAGGACTGATCAGAAGCCATAGCAGTAGTGACAGCAATTTCATAAAAATGATAGGAGTGCCAGCTACTTGTTGGATTCCTGCAAAGGAGGATCATATGAAAACAAAAAGACCCCTATGGATGGACCAGAGTGATACGATAGTGGGACAATTCACAGCAAGGAACTCATGGCAGCTCCTTCCAAGGACCCGTGGAGGAGGTCCCCTCTTCATTCAACTGCAGAGCTGTGGTGGGTTCAGGCAACCAGCCCTATCCAACTCAAAATTCACTTTCACAAAATATTTCTGTTTCTTTATCCACAGATAAAGGTATGCATAACAGAGAAAGAGCAGCTGCTACTCCAAGTACTGTTTTTAGACAGAAAATACATTTCCCACCTAGCATTACATTCTACTAGTTGTAAATATTCACTATGAAACTTTTGTCCACATTGGTAGCTTGCATGACTCTGCTGAAATTGCCCATGTGAAGAAACACAGCAACGTGCTCGTGGTTTGCGGTAACCCACAAGCAAGCAGGATGTGATCCTGCTCTGATGGCTCAGCATCACCCCTCAACCCCCAGGACGGATCAGCCCTCACATCCCATCTGGATTTTGTTCTAGTACAATCCAGGTGGGTTCTCTTCTTGCTGTCAATACGGCTGAGGATAAACTTCTCGTGAACTCAGCGGGGACGCAGGATGGGATAAAGTCCACCCAAATCCCATCCAGAAGAAGCAAATTCACCCAGGGAGATAACACTGAATAAGCCAGAGGAGGGAGAGCAGCACTGAATACTTCATTAAACAGAAAGCTAGCGCTATGTACGTTATTGCTTCAAAAATCTGAAACTCCAGACATTTACAACCAATGCAAAATGAATTGCAAAAGCTTTGTTAAATGAAAACCTGTAGAATTTAAATTACTAAAACTAGGTTTTAAAACTGTGATACAGTCTACCAGCCAAGGATAAATCCATGACCCTCAAAACAAAAATTAAAAATGGTCACGGAAATCAAAAATGGCCTCAGA
Organism: Elanoides forficatus; assembly: GCA_025311575.1. NCBI lineage: Eukaryota > Metazoa > Chordata > Aves > Accipitriformes > Accipitridae > Elanoides > Elanoides forficatus. Next base: position 40,335,449 of record JAOBAS010000083.1, read on the forward strand.
AACGCAAGAGATAATCTTGTCCCTGAAAAACATCATTTTTCCCCTGACTATTCAGGTAGTCATCTCACAGATGTGCCACATGAGAACTGTATCAGATCCAGCAAAGGAGGATGTAATCATAACTATTTTTACATGGCATAAGTCTCCTCTTTGATATTTTTTAAGAACGCTGATAAAGTACTTCAAAGAGATACATGCAGTCATGCTTATCCTCCCTTCTCAACGCAGTGTGTATTCCGAGAGCTGGAGAAGGACAGAAAATTCAGCGTATTTTTAGCTGTCATTTATATTTTTATCTCTGCATGGGATTAAGAAAGTTTCTCCTTCTTCTGAGAAAAATGAAAGTACCAAGAATAAAACTGCAAAATCAACAACCAACATCTGCTCAACTAATATTACTGAAAGAATCCATTTCCCAGAGGGATTAACAACTGCATAAGCATGGATCAATATTGATATAGTCAAATTATCCAGATGCATGCCGAGAATCATTTGCTGCTCCTGAAGATAAATGTTAAAACTTAATAAATGCAATTCCTCATTACCAAATGAAGGTATTTGGTACGAATGTGCATTCTTCTAACCTCAATAAAGAAAGGAATGTCAATGCTACTACCCTGAGCTTTAAAATTTTATTTTCAATGATATTATGAAAGATTTATCAAATTATTTGGAAACTTGCATTCGTGTTTCCGAATGTATAAGTAATCTTCACGGACTAGGAAACCAAAAAATAGATTTACAAAAATCTAGCATCACTGATGAAAACCCAGATTCTCTCAATCCTGTAAGAAGTCCAAAACATATAAATTGTAATGGGTCGATTTTTGTCACAATTAGGTCTGCTCATCTAGAGGGTAGTCAACGATCCGGGAATGAAGACACAATTAGGTAGCGTTTATGACAAGTGGTCTTAGTTTAAGGATTAACCTACCACTCACAAACTACTTAAGTAATGTTGTGGAAGCTGTGGACTGTTGACTGCACTTTTGCTTACCTAGGGATGGTGTTACTTTACAATTTGAAAAGCAAATTAATTATGGAGGAACAAAAACAAGTTTGTGCCTAAATTAATTAATTTTTTTTCCCTAGAATTTTTTGCTCCAATTTAATTATAGCTAAGTTGTATCATCACTAAATTAAAGCTAAGCCAAATTAGTTCTCCAATTCTTGCTTCAAGAATAAATACTATTTGCCTTCCAGGAGCGCTAAAGTATAGAAACTGCTTGAAATTATATCTTTTTAAAAGTGTTTGCTACCTACTTCTAATTAAAACCATTCATCACTGGAATATCATTTGGCTTTTTGTTGGGGTTGGGGTTTCTTTTGTTATTGTTCTGGTAAACATTCCAGACTAACCCTAATATACTTAATTTTTAGCAAGTGCCTTGCTTTCCTGAGATGAACCGCGAAGGTCTCCCAGACCAGGGGGACCCAGCACCTTAACGCTCTGGAGGAAAAGCCTCTTGAAGCTCCCAGACGTGCACCCAGGTGGACCTGCTTTAATTACCCACCGCTTGTCCCCATGGGACATGCCTCTCTCTGCTGCTTTTACACCTCTATTCTCTTGCCATTCACGACTACTGCGCGTGCACTAGCTAACGAAGACCTAATGAATGGTTTGGTGACTTTCCCACCTACCGAGACTATAAGCATTGCCAAGATAAGGTCAGGACTGGGCAGGGTTAATGGTTGGACTCAATGATCTTAAAGGTCTTTTTCCAACCCAAATGATTCTACGAGTGTGTACGTGCTCGGTCATCAGCTGCCCTGAACTTTTCCTAGGCAGATTCATGCCCAAATTTTCAGTGATACTGGGGCATGGCTATAAAGAAATCACAACGCCCAACATCAGAGCCAGCATCTCGGTTTCCAGTTTCAGTTGTGCTCTTATTGGTAGTTAAGTGTTTTTAATTTAAATGACTTTCAATTTAATACTTAATTTAATTTTGCATTTTAACTTTCATGCAATTTAAATGGCAAAGTCTAGATTGCACAAAGTGCTTCAGTAGCCATTTTCTGAGATGGAAAACTGAGGTTTAAAACTGAAATTAAGGCTATTGAAACAGTTAGGCACTGTGATACTTTGTGGAAAACACCTTACATATACCTTAAATAATATGGGTCATCTTCCTTCATCAAGGAAACAGAGACCTGTGGGAGAAAAACAATAAAATCAAAAAAGATATTCTGAGCAGTTTTGGAACATCATTTGAGAAAAACACCTTTTATTATGAAAGGAGATGAACCTTGATATGGTTATACCACAGAGCACTTTTTAAAAGAAATTCAGTTTCTGCATGCTGGGCCTTGTCTGGCAATTCCCTTTATGTCAGCAAAAGGTAGAAATGTCTCAAAACACTGCAGAATCAGGCACTCAAAAAAGTGTCCCCATTAGCACCCACGCTAACTTGCTCTAAAAGGCTCTTTCCATCTAAAACTGTAGAACTTTCTGCCTTAAAAACAACATGTACCTCTGCAAACGGTTGAGTTATGAAAAGGAATTTAAAAGCAGAAACGTCAAAGAAAGGAAGATTTCTAAAAAACCTTATGAGCTTTCACCTTCCTCAAAGCCTGGAGCTGCACAAATTACTGATGAAGTTATATTCTGGAGAGGCTAGAAGATGTGAGAAGCATTTCTACTCTCGCTTATTATATCACTTAGTTATCTGTTACTTTTTTTTTTTTTTTTTTTTAAATCAGACTTGCCTGCTGCTTCTTTCTTGGGAATTCATCCTCCGGTGAACAGATAAGCGGAGAGTTGCTGTTTAAGCGCAAGAAGGCGCAAGGGTAGTATCTCAGGCATCTGGGATGGGTCAGCAAAGACGCAACCAGGATATCTGAACAAGAGCACTTGGGTTCAGCCGCAGGCTCAGCCGCAGCCCACAGCCCCTCTCCTGCTCCGTGTTCCCTCCCGGGAAGCAGCCCCCATCCCACAGCCAGCGGCAGGAGGGATGAACAGCACGTGCCCAACTGAGCGATGGCAAATAGCACTTGCAATTGAGGAGATATGTCCAAAAAAGCTTCTTTAGCTGAGCCTGTCCTGGGAGGACCCCCATCCCCGTCTGAGCTTAAAACAACGGATTTCCTTTACTGATCCCAAAGCTCTGCTTTTCCTAAGGACTGCAAACATGGGGATTTTACGATAACTTGAGATTTCTGTCTTTAAGTCTCCTGCTAAAGCCAACAAACTGAAACAGGCATTTGCATTGCCTCTGTTTTCTCGGATCTCCAGAGTTTTTGAGCATATCTTTTTTGAGGAGGCTATTTCTATTTAGGTATGCACAGAAGAAAAATATAGCTTCAGTTTTGAATCTATTGGTGAAGTGCCTACAATCACTCTTCCACTCTTGATACCCAACAAGAAACCACAAACTGCTTGCAAAGGAAACTACGGCTCGCTGAGCCCTTGACTTCCCCATCAGTGTGTACAGTATCATCATCAACACCTTCCAGTGCTGCTTTCACCTCAGTATTTATTGGAAAAGTTTTCATGGAAGTGCAAAAATCAGAAACACTTTTAAGTTCACTATCAGAGACGCAAACCATAACAAAAAAAAAAAAAAAAGTGTGTCATTAACACAGTGGCTGAAAAAAACCCAACAAGTTTATGTAAAGAGAAATATTTGGGATGGCTACTTTTAGTAGGCTATTACCTCTTTATAATAACCTAGACAGACCCAATCCATCACAGCTCATAATGATATATCTCATACCAGGGCAGCCAGAGAGAAGAACAAGAACTGCCAAGGAGAGAAATCAAACTCCACCAGGTCAGACTTCCCCACCTCCACTTCTCCTCTCCTCCAAAGGCCCAACATCTGCAACAGTTCCGTGAGGACTTGGGGGCGACTGGCAAGAAACACGGCTTCGGCTGCAGTCATACAGTTTATATGCGTGTTAAAACAGTCTTGATGACCCAACCCAGTGGGCTAAAATTCTAGTAAAACAACTCAAAAACACGCAAGCACCTTCCAAGTAACACCTTGTGCGTGCACCGGCTGCGTACCCCTGCTGCGACGTACTGTCTGCAGTGAGAGCTGGCTCCTCCTTCGAGGGCAGGAAAGCTTTCCACAGCAGCTCTGAATTAAAAACAAACAACATTATTCAAGAAATTACAGTCAGTTTTGGAAGCTGCAACCATTAATTACTTCTGTGGGTTTGTGGGTTTAGGTTTTTAAACACAGCACCAGAGTGCTTAAAGATCCTCCCGATTAAATAATTCAAAGTGTTTGCACTATATAACATGTTTGAAGGGGAGAGAAGACTATGCTGAACACTTTGAATTCACAAGCAAGCACCTCATTAACATGCCATGATATCAAATATTTATTACCTTCTCCACTGTAATGAGCTCATTTAAGACAAGTGTGAGAAAACCCCATCTTGTATTAAAGTTGACAATGTTTTATTTATGTGCACTTTAATATTCACTTTAGGCCACATCAAAATACAAACATACAATTAATATTTAATTAATGAGAAAGTAAAATCTATTTCTCTGGCTTGTACAGGCTTATTTCATTCGGAAAAAGACAAAGCAGAGATCATGTGCTGCAAAGCTGCAGCGCACACTGCTCCGAGAGGGGAACAATCAATATTCAGTTATTAAAATTCTCTTTTCCCTTCCCAGATTTACCCAGAGAAGCGCAGCCTTGCTGTTTCCACAGGAGTTGCAATCTGCTCCTTTTCCCAGGAAAATGAGAGTAGGGGACTAAAAGGGCCCAGTAACAGATTAAATGCAACCTCAGGACGTTTCTCTGCTTACCCTGTAGCAGGAGATTATTGTCAGGGCACGGGAAAGAGCCGGGGACGTGCCTGCCGGGCTCATCCAAGTTCACGACTCAACCACCGTAAGCAACCTCCGTGTAAAATATTGGTGGGCTCGTACCTGCGCTGCAGATATCGGCTCTCGAAAGCGGTTCAACCCCTGGCTCGGCAGCGGAATTTGCAGCGATGCCACGGGCAGGGTTCGGGTTGGCGAGCAGGGCAGAGCACCAAGCTCTGTGCCGCCAGCTCCCTCGGTGACCACGTCCAGGGAGCTCGTCAGCCCTTGTCCCTCTCTGGGTCCAGAGATCAGAACTCGTCTCCCCCCCCCCCCCCGCCACATGGGCAGCAGTTTCAGCAGGACCCAGGCATTCTTTTTGCCCCCAGTTAAGTGGAGGAATACTTTGGGTATGTTTCTCTGAGACCACCAACCCTACCCACAGCTCTCTTCCAGATTAAACGTTGGATTTACTTTTTCCCACGGGAAAAGATGTGTGCGGTTTGGGGGCAGGGATCCGAGCTGTGGTATTTATCAGGTATTCGGCAGCATCTCCCAAGCTTGTTCCTGAAAGCAGCATTGCTCGCACATCCCAAATTTCTGCATTTTGCCTACACTTATTTTTCCTTTTAGCAACAACGATAGCTGTAACCTCTTACTATGTACTCCAGTAAGTTAAACACTCACCACCGCTTATTTACCTAGAATTGCTGAAAAGTATGCTCACAAGCAGGAAATCTCATACAAATGCAAGCTCTTCGCACCGCTCCTCCCAGGGACATGTACCAGAGGCAGTGCTGCTGTGCTGGGCAGAGGCTGGGGTCAGGTAGCCTCTTTCCCTTGATTTCACCAGTCTCAGCATATACGTATCAAACAGAGTTCATAAAAACCTCTTGGCTTCTGGCGTCTAATCCAACACCCTCCGGAGCAAGCTGTGATACTCAATTTGACTTCAACAAGCTTCTGTTGAGCATTATGCCTCGGCTCTCGTACTTGGTTTGCACATTAATTAAACACCAAGTGCTCTCACCGGCAGTCTGGCTTGACAGGAATTACTTGACGAAGAGCCGTGCAAACCCTTGTGATCCCCCCTGTAACTGGGGCTGCTGGTACTAGTGGCACAACAAAAGCATGTTTTGGCTGAAGCTCGCCTTTCTCAGCTTTAGCTGCTCAAGGGTTCCATCTCTTGCGGCTGAGTTTTTCGGGTCTCCCCTCACACGTGGCACAGCGGGGCTGCCGAGCACTGCTCTCCAGAGACTCGGCGTGGGCTTGGGATGCTGCTGCCTGGCGGGCTCGGGTTAACCCTCCTTCTTGTACCCAGCCCTGGGCGACAGGAGGGAAACTTCGTCCCCAAAGAAGTGGGTCTTCTGCCAGGGACGTACCTGGGCTGTCTCGCCCACCGCCCTCTGAGGAAGCAGGGACGGCTGATTGAGGCACGTCTTCATTATAAAGGAGGTTTTTTGTTGTATGCAAAACAGGAAAACGAGGCTGTTCTCACTGTTCACCTTATTCTGATAGTTTTCCACAGCTCCGATATTACAAAACCTGCAGAACTACTTTTTCCTCCCCTTGTATGACTCTCAGGTATTCGAGAGGTATTCTGGATGAAGTACACGGTTGAAGCATTAGACAGGGTATAGGCTCCTTAGCTAAAACAAAACAAGTCTGAGGGATATTGAGATGCTCTCAGGCTAGGAGGCAGATTTCTGTGGTCAGGCAGCAGGTAGGATAAGGAACCTGGCCTGTACACACAACGTGGCGGGGGAGACACATGAGGGTAACTACCCTCAACTGGTCTCCCTGGGAAGTAAATTAAACACAATACGCTGTAATCATGAGTTTCATTTGATTTGATTTGCTAAACTACACCTAAGGGTTAGAAGACTGGGTATACCTTTACAGATGTGGAGGAATACTGCTACAATAACACCAACATAGAGGACGACTCAGAATCGCTTATCTTTCTGGCAGGATTTGTAAGGCTAGGCAATCTAGAGATCAAAGTCAAAAATCATTATTTCATGTGTGTATATATATACAAATGGAAATAGAATAAATTCTAACAGAGAATTATTTTCAGAGCAGTTAGGTGCCAGGTACCATGCTTTATCCTTAAATCTTACTCCTAAAAATAATGACTTCAAACACTATTAAGAGTCGACAAAATTATCGGCTATTCTAGACAGTGTGAGATACCCTTGGGTGAGATTGACTTACAGGGTGGTACGGTACTCTAGGAACAAATCAACAGAAAATTCACAGACACGCAAGATTACCCACCCTCTTCCCTCAAAACATATTGGTCAGGATTGATAATCTTAACCTGCTTTTGCAGAATGCAGAGCAGCTAGCGTTCAGCAGAAGTACAGCTGAAATCCTAATAGAAAAGAAAATATCACCCAATCCATTTCTGAAGTGGAGTGAGCAATGAGGACACGTGTATCTGACAGAAGATTGAACCCGAAATGCACGCCCCCACTCAAAATGAATCATTTGCTGCCAGACATGGTCATACGCATTTGCAAATGCAGCTGGCAATTTGCCCACCTCATTTGGAGATCCTAGCTCTTGTTATTGCTGGGGGGGCGG
>JAOBAS010000083.1:40342902-40361951 GCA_025311575.1 Elanoides forficatus
GGGGGAACCAACTGTTTAGGTTGCAGCAGCAGTGTCCACAGCTCTGAACCAATGAGATTAAAAAATGTAATTCAGGAGAAGTTTAGGATAGATCTATGTACAAGTCTCACTGCAAAACAGATACAGTTCAAGGAAGTTGAAACTTCTCCAAGCAGATGAATGATTACCATCACTTCATTGAGATGAGGAGAAATATTAGTCATTCTCCGCGCACTTTTTATTAAAAATGAAGAATAAAATGCTTTGAATAAATCGTAAGTTTGTAAGGATTTGACATTGCATAATGAATAATACGTTGGTGCTTGGCTTTGGGAAATCCTGACTCCTAGACCCAAATTCACATGGATAAAAAGCTTTTACATCTGACTTGACAGGTGAAAAATTTAACAGACAGCAACCAAGGAGCTCTGAAGATAAGTGGTCACTTTTTAATTGGTGAAACTTTAGAAGTTCAGATGACCGACATTTGTGACCAACTGAACTGATAAATGAAGTTTCAAAATTGCATCACTATGCCATCTGAAGACTATTTTGTTGTGTTCTGTCTGTTTGTTGGATTGTTCTCATGTCTCTCACAGAAGATGTCTGTCTACATAACTAACACAAGAACGGTGTGAGTTAACGAAGGGCTGATGACCTCTTTGAGCTATTTAGAGAGGCTACAGACATATGATATGTGACCTGACTGCTGCTGTTATATTGAACCTCATTAAATGTAGGCACGGATGTGTGGGACCATAACTCTTCATTTTCCTTCCTACGTTAGCCAAGTTCATGAGAATTATCACATCTTGACATCAACAGCAATTCAGACAACAATAACTACTCTCACGAAAATCTAAACAACGCGAATTCATTGCATCTTCCGTTCCTATAACGTAAATCTGTCCTCTTGATCCAACCGGAGCACAACTTCTTAGTAATACATACCAAAGACCTGCAACAACTCCATTAACATCCATCAGACAAAGAAAACATCAGAATCTAGGCCATTAGTCATTTGGTCTACGTGCAGGTAAAGGAAAAAAAAAAAAGAAAAGAAAGAAAGAAAGAATATAGAAGGTTTTGACAGGATAAAAGCCTCCTGCTTTGGAAATAAATGTGTCTGCTTCACCTTGATGCTTATTTCTGATAAATGTCCCAGCTTTGCCTCTGTATGTATCTGGCAGCAGGACCATTATCCTGTGACAAGGTCCTATTCTATAGGCATTATCTTAGCAGAGACAATATGATCAATTTAAAAACACCAAGATGCACAATTTACCTCAATGAAGGTGACAAACACGTGAAATAACCACCCCCCCGCCCAGTCCAGAGAAGGGTGTCCAACATAAGAATTTCAACGTACAAGTTCCACAAAATGCAGTGTAATCAGCTACAATATTTACAAGTTAGCTACAATACAAACAAGTATTGCCATAATTCTTTTGATAGGACTTTTTCTCTCAGGTTCCTCAAATAAAACCAGTGGCTTTACACCCATTATATTAGCATAATGGTTTTTAATCACAAACATGCATAATCACAGAGTTTCTATTGGACTGAAAAAGCATTTATAGCACAGGTCTGCATCAGTTTTTGGCAAGCAGTAGAAGGAGATGCATTTAGTGAAGCAAATTCCAGCTGCAGCTAAACATGCATTTTTATGCATGAATCATTCTAACAAGATGCATGCTTTGGTGACCAGGCATGTTTTTAAACTTGAGAAAAAAAAAAACATTTAGAAACCAATGAATAATTCATTGTCCTTCAGGGTAAACTTAACTATGGAACAATCTTCCAGAGGAGAGTTGGCAACTCAAAACCTTCAGGTCCTAAGAAAGTGCTGGGAACCATCTCTCTGAGAAAGTTGTAAGCAAGGTACTTAATTTTATGAATATCCCCTTTTATTCCTAACATTGAGCCATTGTCCTAAATGCAGCAAAAATGCCCTTTTGAACTAAGCCAATAAACAAGCAAAATAAAAATCCGAGGGGGGAAGCTAGAAACTCCATAAAGTCCTCTAGACCCTCAGATGTTGCCAAAGATTTGTATAGAAAGTTCATAAATAGAAAGTAGTATAAAATCCTTAAACTAATTAGAGAGGGTCTGCCCTGCAGTTCATCTCCATCTCAACACCCATTACGCTGCCTCTTTCATTTTCTCATAATTCTCCTTACAAGCTTGCAAGGTCTTTCTTCAAAAGCCGAAGGAAATTTGTTCAGTTCTTTGAGCTAAATTTTGTTCAAGAAAGTGTGAACTAAAATCAAAAGCTGTCAGGTAATCAGGTTGCATGTTGCCATACCTACTGATGCTGCTTAAATAACCTGTGTTCCTCAAATTAATTTCTCTAGTCTGTATCTAAATTAATTTGAAGTCACTAGAAACACTACCATTAGCTGCAACAAGTTTTCAGTCCAGCGCACTTGCAGAATTCCTGTACCTTTAATTGTGGAGTTTTTCTGAAGACAAAATCATCTTTTCAGGCAACTGCAAACAGCCCACTCTGAAGAAGGTTGAAGTGTCACAACTCAGTAAGCGTGTCAAATGAAGAACACCTACTCACCTGCATCCACAATACTGAATGCATCTGCATTTGCCCCTTGCTAGAAAAGAAACATTGACTTCAGGAGCTTTCTCCCCTAGATGTTCAGCTCCCATCTTAGAAAATAAATGGGATGGTTTCACCTCATCCCTCACCCTGTGGCAGGAGTCCCTTCTGATAACATTTTATTCCATTGGTATTTTGACAAATTAATCAAGGGGGCAGTGGGAAAGAGCAACATTTTTCAATACTTCTGGCAGTATGTTGCTGCTGGTAGTCACCTTGTTACCTCTTTTGTGTCAACAGGATTTCTGAGACTGACATTGAGGATTGGCTCTCACCTTGGGGCTAAAACATGGTGAGTGATGCTGGGGGTTACCACCTAGAAAGACTTCAAGTTCAAAGTAGACCTTCAGCCCAGGTGAAGAAGAGCCCTCACCTCTTGCACAGCAGCTGCAGGAGACGCGATGCTCTCAGAGACAGCAGGGGAGATGCACCAACCCTCAGCTTTTATTCTAAAGGGCACTGCAAACACAACCACAAACTGGAAGACAAAGACCATGAAAAACAACTTCTTTCACCAGCTCTTAGCTCATGCGAGAACTGTGTCATTCTCGCTATCCTCTTCCCAAACTCGGTGTCCCCAAAGGCTGCTGCAGCATGCCAGCAGATGACAGCTCTCAGCTCCGACGCGCCGTGGGAACACACGCAGCCAGCGACCCCGCAAGCCCTTGCCAACGCTTCGCATCCCACCTCGAGGAGTCACCCACGCTCATCCTGCACACCCCGAGCATCCAGGGCCCTTCTGCAGACACGGGCAGCCGACAGCTACCCCCGCCTGATAACTGTCCTGCTGACGAAAGAGCTAGACAAAACCAAAAAAAGACCATGGGAGAAATAAAACGTTAACGACAAAATTGACCCACCTTCTCCCAAAAACGGTCAAGCAGCTTAAGGGTAAAGCTCAAAACAGAATTGAGGTCTCCAACTTCAGTGGCCCAATTCTAGATTTCTCAATTCAAAGCACTTAAACAATAAGCCAAGTCCAGCCCACTATTCACAGCCCTAAAGCAGAGGTAGTAATCACAAAGTTTTACAAACTCACATTAGGGATGTCTTATCTGACTTGTAATCTTCTCATTTTTTATTGGTGTCACTTTTCAAATTTTGCTCTAGATCCAATCCTTAAAACTAGTTATTTTCTACAAAAATGAACTCTGCGGGATTCTTCCCAATTCTTAGATACTTTAGGTAGACTCGGTTAGCTTGAGCTACTGGGAGAGAAAACATCTGCTCCAAGATCAAAGATTAAGTCACAAAAGTTGGCAAAGACTTCTGCCTGTAAACAACTGCTCATTTCTGAAAGGCCATCTCATAGTATTATATTTTAAGGGTGCTTTAAAATCCTATATTCCCTCCTTTCATTCCCCACTGAAGCTAAACTGTAGTTCATAAAAAGAACAAAATCTGGCATAACATTACATTATTTAAGTGCCATTCTCTTCCCTTATTTATTTAGACCAGTGTAACTCCATCAACTTAATCTAAGTTATTTTTTCTGTTAATCACAAATGCTAGTGGAAGCAGAATCAAGCCCTAAGGGTTCTTAATGAATTTTTTTTTTTTTAAATGAGTTTTGCTAATATGACTCAGTTAAATGAGTTTCAGTAAGCCACACAGAGAGTCCAGGCAGCACACAGACAAGCTTTTCTTGTATTTCTTGCATGAAACTCCCCTAGGATGGATGCAGTCAAGTTGGTAGCTGCTGAGACTGGACATATTCATACTCCCAAGGGAAAATTTACAACCACTGTACATCGGCCCTAGTTTTCTCCAACAGTATTTGCTGTAGGCAATGCTACAGAGGTGAATACTTCAGAGATTTAGTAGATAGAGGGGAAGCTGCTGAACATTAAACCTGGGACAAAAGAATTAGAGAGTCAAGGGGTAAAAGAATGATAAAGGGCTATTTTTGTCTTGGGAAAGGTCACTGTGAAAGTTGAATTAAAATGAGTAGCCACAGTACAGAACAGCCGTGGGATACTTCAAGAAAGGGTTATTCAGTACAGTGTCAAACTACGTATATACTTGCTGGGAAGCAAGTCTCTCCAATGAGACTTCTTTGGGAAAAACTGATTCATTGTTTTAATGCAAATACTGACATTAAGAGAGATCTAGAAACATGCTTAGAGCTCATGATGCAGCCTTCAAGCAGAACTTCTAAAGTCAACCTCTTTCAAGCAAAAAAACTTGCCTCCTCCTCCAAAAAACCATCATAAGAACCAAAGAAAGACAGACTCCAAGTTAAAAAACGCCATCTGCACTAGTTTTCCTTAAGGCACATTAGTAAAGAGTGATAAATATGACAGCAAAGAGAGCTCAGATTGCTAACAGTTTGGACCCATAAAGCATTTTGCACAGAAGACCTCTGCAGAGCAGTCACCCGGAGCTTACACGAGGCTCCCGCGTATAAAGGATTGTCGAAGGACACTGTCTGCAATCCAAATTGAACAACAAAAAATCTTGAATCCCTATTTCATTGGCTTAGAAACCTTACTGAGACCTGCACAGCAACATATTTCAGTCTTTTAACAGTGGACCAGAATCTGTGGGTCTTCTACTGAGCAATATTTACTCATGTAAGAGGCACAGTCACATTGAAATTTAATCAGAGTGAGAGCAAATCAAGCAACAAGCCAAATAGGAAAGCCTGCAGCTTCTGGTGGAAGTAGTACATAATACCCATTTTTTACTACAGTAGCAATGTAAAGAGTTATTTCAAGTTAATTTCATTCGTTCTTCTGAGACTGCAAACCAGAAATACTCTCACAATTTTTGTACTTCATCATCATTTTCCTGTTCTTCAAAAATAACAATAGTAATCCTTTCAATATAATTAGTTATTGTTCAGGAAAAACAACTAGATAAACATTTCATTGTAAGTATTTACATCAAAAAAAGTTATATAAAATATTTTAAGTATAGTTGCTTTCGATGTCAAGCCTCATTCAAAAATTCTTTTGAAAAATCCTGTTTGCTCACAGATATTCAATATAATATTTCTGTTTATCATGTTAGCATAACATCTCCAAAAGAAACCAGTAATGTTGTGAAGCTTTTCATAAACAGAAGGTGGGTAACTGCACAGATACATGCAGAGAAAGGGAGACACTATGCACGTGCAAACACTAGTTTACGCAGTTACTGGTATGGTAAGGTTTCCTGCCATAGAGCATCCCTTGGGTAAAGAAGCTGGAAACCGTCAGGCCAGCTCAACATTTTTAATGTTTACTAAAGGAGGAGTTTAACAGCAAACCACCGTGGAGGAGCACCCAACCAGCCTCTTTCTTCAAGGAAGAATTTAGCTCTCAAACCGAAACATTTTGGTTCAAGTGAAATAAAACTAGCTCTTCCTTTTTTAAGGTCTTTCCCTGATCTAATACCTTTATAAGGTTCCATTTTATCAACCTCACCGTATTTCTCAAACTTTTTGCTGGATTATTTGTTACTGCAGGCGTGGATGTCAGGAATCCCGGTACTAACTCCTGGATTCGAAGACCACATCTGGACTTGCAGACCACATCTGGAAGGCACCTAGTTACACATGGGGTAAAGATGAGTCTTTCCACACGCTTTCTATCCTGAAGGCACCCTCCCATTTTGCAGTACCTTAGAGACAGCCCTGGAAGAAGCTGTGTGAAGACTGCTGCCAGATGTAGCTATTTCTGCTCTCAGGAAGTCTCCGGTTTTCTCAGCATTTTAAACCCAATGTGTAGCCTCCAGCCTGGGCTCCTTCCTCTGCTGTCCGGTTCTTGTAACTGTATGTGCAGTACAATTGCTCTGAGACTTTAAACCCATCAGGTAGGACACAGCGAATCCTTCTTCAATAGCTGCACTTCTCGGACAGAGCCTTGTCCATCCTCAGGGGATACAAATAAGCATCACCAAATCAGCCAGGATTCAGAGATCCTCTGACAAGAACAGTCTGCAACTCACATCCCAATCCTGCACAAAATAAAATAAAATAAAATAAATTACAAAAAAAAAAAAAAAAAACAACTAAAAAAATGTTAACAATTTTGTCATCCAAGACCAGACTGAAAATATTCAGATCTTTGGACCTGTTTATGTTTTTAACATTATGCATCAGAAGTACCGTGACATTCTTGCAGAGGCTGCAGACACATTTTGCAGACAGCAGCCTGTTCTCGCACCGGGGAGGCTGGGGACCAGGCCACCTCTGGGCCTCCTCACTGGGCACCCCACAGGGCTCCAGGAATAACAAAGCATTGAACAGGTCCTATTTACTACAAGTTTATTCCATTTTTCACTTGCTTTGGTTCCCACTTTTTTTTTTCTTTTTTTTTTTTTTAGTTTCTTAGCTAATTAGCACCTCATGCAGTCTTATGGTTTAGAAATTTCGAAGCTGGATTTAACTGAGCTAAATTGTAAAGTGATTTAAGTTGCATTTTCGCCCTTTTTTTTTTTTTTTTTGAGGAGAATACTTCTCTATGAGTAAGCCCACTGCATATTTCTGCCTGTTTCTTGCAGTATTTGTCATAAAATAGGAGCTGAACAAAATGGGTCAGAAATTTGTTCACTTTTACACACTCTTTGGCAATGGGCAGCCCTGAAAAATGAAAAAAAATAAAATTTAAAAAAGGCATCAACCTACACCCTGGTCTTCCAAGCATGTTGCCCTCTGATTAGCTGAATTTCTGTCCTCGTGGAGAGCCAGGTCTGTCACCAAGTTGTGGGTTTCAGAAACTCAGATTTGCCTGGAAAACTCGCCTGCTTACCAGGAGCTCTGCACAGAACAGGAGAGCCAGAGCTCTCCGGTCAGCCACAGGCACAAACCCATATGAGTCTAGGGTGAAAGCAAGGAGATTTCAGATATAAGCCTGAGAACTCCTGGAAAGTGGAAAGATTAGTCAAATCATTCTATTCCTTTTGGTTTTGACAAGCGAGCATTTTCCAAAAGACCATCCCATCAAAAATTTTCAAACCCAGTCCACCCCTGATACTCTAAAATCTTCAGTCAATTAAGGGTCAATCAACTATCAGTCTTAAGTCACATTTTGCCAAAGTCTACAAAATCTAGCTTGTATTCTAACACAAACAGAAGTTTTTCATATTATATATTTTGGTGGGTAATCACAGAACGGGGGTTCAAAAGTTCAACGTCTATTGACAGGAGAGTAAATTTTACCTTTATGCATGCAGCTACGCTATATCAGCCATAATTTAAGTGCGGGCACTTGCACAGGAAATCAAACTGTCTCAGCCTCTGAGAAGTTGATTAATTGATGTTTCTTCCATTGCTAAACTTTCACTTTGCACAGGACCTGTGGATTCCTTTGGCACCAAGTCCCTTTTTTCCTTTCCTTGAAAACAGCTCCAGCATTCCCATTTGGAGCAGATAGAAATGCACTTTGCTAATATGCACTCTCACAGGCTTATAACCTTTTCTACAGATGTATCCATCAGAATCACAGTCCTCATCTTCACTGGTGAGAGGACATTAGCTACAAAATTGCGCTTCAAAAGCAGTTAAAACTTTGGCCGTATGTTTATAACCTTGTTTTTGCAAATTCTCTTTTTAAAAAAAAAAGAAGGGGTCTGGAAGTTACCAGCTGTTTCAGCTGGAAAGGTATTTCACTTATTGAGAACCTGCTTACACAAAGCTATTATTGTGTTTATATAGACAAAAATCTGGTCTCCTAATTAGCACTGGGAGGCATGTAAAGCAGGCTAGATGCTGCCTGGCCAGCATTCAGAAGACTGCAAGTTTACAGTATTTGTTTGGGGGATTTTTCCCCTGAGGAAAGGCTCTTGAAGGAATGAATCCTCCTACATTAAAATAACAACTTTATACACGGTTCATCAAAATGCCTCCACAATGAAGTGCTTCTTTTACTGTTCTGCTTAATTAAGTCCAACTATGAAATACATAATTCCACAAAACTTGCATTAAGTATTAATTAGCTAGTGGACAAAATGCAAAACCCCCCACTCAAAGAAATAAAGAATACTCACTATTCCAAGGGGACTCAGTAAAATGAGACCCACTGAAACTTTAAAGTCAATGTTAACATGGAGTATAGCTACAGCATATTTGACATAAATAAAGTTGCTAATAATTTTCTCATTAAAAATAAACAGATCATTGTTTCCAAAGAAGCATCTGGATGGTGGGGGTATTTAAAAAGGGTGGAGATAGACCAAAAGTTGTGTCCTAATAGGCTGGGTTCATGGATAATAGAGACACACAGGACACAACAGTTTAAAGCAATCAAGCACTTTTCTTATTTCTCCACTCTGGGGGAATTTACTTTGCTATGTTTTCTATTCCCTCTGCTAAAATCCTTTTTTACCACACTACAAATGGATTATCAACATCTACTTTCCTGGCTTGTTAAGACCATCTCTGGTCCCATTCAGCCAACCTGTATCAATTTTCCCTCGCAATCATTCCCTTGTCTTAAACGATGAGGTCTTTGAATTCTCGGTTTCAGAAAGGTCGTTCAATGGATTCAGATACAAATCCCTCTGAACTGCCCCATCCCACCAGCTCGTAGATATTTGCCCAGCTCCTGGTGCATGTACAGAAGGGCATCCTGGAAAAGATCTTAGCAGCACAACACTCTCGTACTAATAGTTCGTAAATAGTACCTATGCTGGTAGGGCTGGACTGTAGTGAGACCAAAGCCCAAGGAGATGTGAAAAAAAAAATTTCCCAAAGCTTCTGCAAATTTCCAGAATAATCTGGTAAACTCTGACACTATTCAGAGCTTGAACTTTTTCTCCACAGGATACAGGCGCTAACAATAGTCCATTAAAAAAAATTAAATGGTTTTAAATCTTGTATCACAGCAGTGAAAGATTATGACTTGGCAGGTGCCTCCATTCCTCCCCACAGCATGAGCTGCGCCACTCCTAGCATCCCGTATATACCCAAAAGAGACTCAATGAGAAAAGAACTTCAACATGAAGTCAAGAGATGAAAAAAGGGTTCATAAACTCTGATGGATTGAGTTAAAAGAGTTTATCAACAGTACAGGGGTAAAAATGGATGTAGTTCAAGCTATTAAAAAATTGTGGGCACTGCTTAACGCTGACATTCAGCACAGCACCGAGTGAGCTAAGATACCAGTGTGCTCTAGATGAATTATTAGCTAAAATGCCCAACACCAACTGCCATAAACACAAGAAACTGAGACATATCCTTGTCCAGCTCACCCTGGAACACATTTAAGTTCTGAAATTCATCACGTAGGCGCAGCACCTTAGAACTCAGACTCTAAAAGCTGAAATGACATGAAAGGCACAGGTATATGAATCAACTTGCAAACATATTACTCTGAAAGAACACAGCAAATGTGCGTATTTTAAAGTTAACTTCTTTTAAAAAAAAAAAAAAACACAACAGCATATACATAACTGTTTTGTGCAGATGAGTTTACCTCCCACTCTTCAGCAGTTCCTGCTGATTTGCTCTGCACATTTGCTGTCCTTGCTAGGCTGTCTCTCTTCACCTTCTCTGTAGACATTCAACTCTTCAGTTCTGCATTCAACAGCACTTCTGGGCACTAGAGTTACCCACCGAAACACCCAGTGTGGCAAAATCTTCAATTTAGTCCAAAATTCTGGATCCATTTGACTCTAAGCCAAGTCATCATCAATGAGACCAAAAAGTCTTCTTAGACCTCCATAGTGCTCACAACATTCCAGGGTTTTTTGCAAAGCCACAAACCACTTGTTAATGTTCTGCTGAATTTCCATAACAATGTTGTGTGTTCATCGCTGCAGCAGGCTAACTGCACAGGAGAGAAACCAGATCAGAAGAGCTCAAGAAAATCAAAAGTACGTGAAGTGAGAAGCACTCATTGTCCAGCTACGTACCAGATGCCAAGTACACAGAATTTGGAAAATTAAGACATATCAAACACACCTTCTCACTCATCAGCATCTTCTGTGACCTGAGACAGAATATAACAAAATTTAGATGGAAGAATCATTTATTAGCTAAAAGTGATAGCGCAAGTACATGGGCTGTCTTTGATTTCATGTTGAGGAGATTCAGTGAAATAAGGAGGTGCAGCTTCATGCCAAATATATCAACTGTGAGAGTACTGGATTCTCTAGTGTCATTTCATAACCTAAAATACCTTCAAATTAGAACTTATACAGTGTACTCACTGGAACAAATGTCCAACCTTTGAGAGGTTTCTTGCAGGGTTATTAGATAGATTATCATAAGCAATATCACAGTGCTAAACCAAATTATAGCATATAAATGAAGACAAGGCAAAGCCTTGAGAAGTGAAATGGATTAACAACCTCGTAGAAGCAGCAGCATATAAAAAAAGGTGACATAATTATAAAATAAAGTGAATTTGGAAATTTCACTTTTTTTTAAGCTTACTAAAAAAAAAAAAATATTCAGTGATCAAAATTACCACCTAGCCCACACCTGCAGTGCATATGGAAGAGACTGAAAAGGCAGGGGGAGAGAATAAAAAAAAAAAAAAAAAAAATGACAGCATCCTGTCCTCAGGGGAAAAACATAACTGTGCTTGCTGTGCCCCACACTGAGAGCCAAGCTTGGCCAGCCAAGTATTCCTCCCTCGGTGCTGCTGCTCGCCTTGGGTAGAGCTACTCACACAACAAGGTCTTACAAGCTGGTCCTCCACCCTCCAACAGCTAGACCGCGAAGAGCGCACACACACACACACACACACACACACGTGTTCTCCCTCAGGTTCAGAGTTTGACTTTGAAAGGGTGAAAGCGGCTTTATTTTGAGTAACGATTTGAGAAAAATCCATTTCTGCCCAAGCCCCCTCACGGGTGAAGCAGCGGCTCCATCGGTGCGCGGCACGGCAAGCCGGGGACGCGGGGCACTGACGGGCACTCTCGGGAGGGAAAGCGGAGAACCGTACCGCCGCGTCGCTGTCGTCAGCGCCGTCTCCTTACATCTCATTACGTCCAATTTTCGTTCCCAGGGTTTGTAACTTGACGTTTTAAATTGCACCGGGCTCGGAGGCGGCCTGTGCCTTGTCAGGCTGCACACCGTTTGTTTTCCCTCCCTTCCTGAAAGACAACACTCTAATTAAGGCAGAGATTAAATTTTAAATACTGAATTATTGCTTTCTTCAGGGAACTTTGGGTATTGTTATCATTTTTATTTTCATGTGCGGATTCTGAAAAGAAGAGGGTGGCTGTGAGTGGTTTTTAACAGATATTACCTGCTTTAAGATATTTCTGAATGACAATCGCTTATATGCATTTGCATGCTGTCACCACAGGTTGCTCGGGCAGCACAAGGTCTCAGCGGACACGTCGATCATTTCTTGTCCACGGGCTCCAGAGAAGACCATAGAGCCTTTTGTCCAGCTTATAAATGTACAACAGCTGTACTGGACGCAGAGCCCCGGGCATCTGTCCTGGTGTCAGGTTGTGGGGTTTTATTCCACAAGGGGAAACCCATTCTTCTGTAATAAATGACACTGTAATGACAATAAATGCAGGAGCCAGCTGGAACTGGGAGATGCTTTTCTCAAGAGGATTTTTAAACTGCTTTGGAACAGCACTTGTTTTTACAGCCTTAAGTTTTGCATTACTTGCCTTCTAGAATTTGAACAGGAACCGGTAAGTTTAAAGAGTCTTGCTAAAAATCAAAGGAACTGTCATCAGAAAGGGCAAAACCTCTAAGTCCTGCTCCCTTTAAGTCCTGTAAGAAAAGAGGCCACTGTCTAACTTTGAGAATAAAAGGATTTCACGCTTCAGGACAGAGTCCCTCCACGGCACAGGCACAGCTGGAAACACCGCCTTGAGAGCGCATCTCATCTGGGGGAACTTAATGTCCTTTACACGGAGCAATTGAATTTCAGGATGTTACTATTAGCATACACGAGGCCACCGCAACAGAAATGAACGCAGAGACTGTGCAATAAAGCAATAGAGAAGTTTTGTTAGCCTCTTTTCCAAGATCATTACAGACCCACCTCTCAAGGTGAGTACTTGGAGACAGGCTGTTAGTGCAGCCAACGTAACAAGTGTCCGTCTGCAGCTCCTGGGGGATGCACAGGGAGCGGGGGCTAAGCAAAATCGATTGGGAGCACATGGGACAAGAATAATATTCTTACATTAAGGAATTAAGGATGTTATGACTCATCCAGCTTCCTTTTAATGGGACTTGAACTGGACCCTTAGTAAAGAGAGGCAGCCTATGAATACGGAATAGCACACAAGAGCCAAGCACAAGAGAGGCTCTGATGGGTGCATCTTACGTTGGATTTCTAGCACCTTGCGTTTAAGGAGCTATAAAATGTCTCTGTCCTCTCTCAGTCTGAATTGCCTTACGCTCGCTTTGCACTTTGGAATATAAGTTGTCCTATGGCTCTACACCTAAATGCCAAAATACCTATGCGCTTCTGCTCAAGGCTTCCAATCTACCCCAGCTTCTAACACGTAAGCATTTTCAAAGCTATTTTACTAGTAGTTTTTCAACAACTCATCTATAGCGTTAAATCTTTTCTTAAGATTAATTTTGCAGTCTTCCCGTTAAGATTTTGAGTGAACTATTAATCATAAGAGTAAGAGACTCTTAACCAATTAATAGTTTTATGGTTATAGCTGTTATTAATCAAGTATTGTTTTGCTGCACTCTTTGTAACATACCATTTTATATTTTTACAAATACTTCACACCTAGCTTGTCGCATTCCCAATTGCTTTCATATTTAATGCAAACCAAGAAGAAAGAGATTCACAGGCAAAATAATTAGCAATTTTTTGAATATGAGTGCAGGTTTTTAAAGGGGAAGATGTTTAAAGGTGTCAGATGGAGATCCAACAGCAACAGGGCAGAAATTCAAAACAGAGCTTTCTCCCCTCCACCACCCTTGCTAATAGTTTCCATGGCATCTCTGTCTGTCTTGCAGGGCATTGCAGCACAAAGACGGCAGCACTGGAACATATTAAGCCCTACCAAAGTTCCCTCACGAACTTCAGCCTATCTCAAGGCACGATATCTTTCCGTGGTCCCTCGTGAATAGCACCAGCCACACGCCACGTTCCCTGCACTGTGTTGGGTCTGGGAGCCGCAGCAAAGCCTTGAGAAAGCAGATCACAGGAGCCAAGACCGAGGGGCTGAGAAAGCAGCATCCAGTCTGAACTCCCATCCAAAGTCCTCAGCTCATATACATTCCCCAGGATTTTCTTAATAGCACCTTCTACTTTCTTACAAGCACTGCTTCCATGAAATTACTTCTCCATAACCAGCACTAACTGCTCTGTCTGGTACCCATCTCTTCTCAGATGGCCCCAGGGCATCCTTTGAATGCCAACAACCTTTATAGCTGCTGTGTCAACAGACAAAAAATTAAAAAAATAAAGATACATACCGCATTTGCAGAGGGAATATCTTTTTGGGGAAACACCCGTGCATATTAAACAGCTTGTTAGTTGTTACTGAACAGCAGGGCAAAATAAACTTTGGTTGAAAACACGTTTTCCCTCCTCCCTCTCCCATTTGGCAGGTGAGATGTGTTCCTGCCAGGTTATACGCACTACACCTCAAGGAGACAGTGTTGAGTACATCAGAAAGTTATGAAGCTGTATTTACTGTGATCGCTGATAAATGAATTAAGATTCTTTTAAAAGTGATGGAAACGGCCTATTTATAGTTGAGAGCATATTTACAAGCCTCAGAGGGAAATTGCTATTACATTTTCAGTTTAAAAATGTCATTGTCTCCCCTGACCTTTTGTTGCTTTCTCATGCCCTTCAAAGGAAAATGAATTCATGAGAAGTGCCAGATAGAAAACTTCAGCAGTTATGTTGTCAATTTGCAGAGCAGAGGCTCTGGCAGCACAATCCTTTCTGCTCGGAGCAGCCAACAGACAGACCATCTCTGTAAATGCTGCTTTAACTTCTAATAGTCATTGCAACTGATGCAACGCTGACGGATTTGGTAAATACGTCAAAGTATCGTGTGAGGTCAGTCTGGGATTTGCAAGCCGTACAAGCCTGCCTGAGCCAGCTGTGATGGAGAGAAGGTGCGGGGGCCATACAGCTGTACAGCCACAACCTAGCGTATGCATTCTTCATCTGGAGTTAGTCATTTTTAGACCGGTATTTATCTGCCGTGAAAAATCCATCTTTATTTGCGTGATAAAAACCCACTCTGCGAGCAGTATACTGCAACTGTACCCATGCTCACAGCTTTCCCAGTGACACTAATGTAAAAACCGCACGCTTCTCTATTTATTCCCCCCTTCTCATTTCCATGGTCTGAGCAAATGTCAGCAGGTTTGGAGTCAATCGCTCCAAGCAGAGGCAATGCCGGCACTGCCTCCTGCAGCTCTCCAAAGAGCACGTGGAGGAGGAAAGGCAGAGCAGAGGCAGGGACCACCACCCCCTCTCCTCACGCCCCCCTGAGCAGGCAATCACGAGGGATGTGTTCAGACCCAGAAGGGGCTGAAGACCTCAAGTGGCTCATGCTACCTCAACCGAAGGCTAGTTCACCTTGTGACGTAAAAGCTCAGTATACCCCTCCCTTCTCCTCCTTCCCTACTCTGTCCTGCTTTTCCTCCTCCTGCTTGCTTTTTTTTTTTTATTTTTTTTTTTTTTTATCTGCAACGTTTTCAGTACAACTGTGATTCAGGAAGCACAGTTGGATGCGTGCTTCCCCAGCTCTCTGGGAAGCCCCCGAAGCAGCTGTGCGCCTATGAGGCGTAATCAAGCCCAGTTTGATTATGATATTTTCAATAAATCACTAGAGACTTCTTATACTATGTTTTTATGATGGCTTACTGTTTGTTATTAGCTAATTCACTTCCTAAAAAAAACTCTAAGTATTGCACAGTTAAAAATCAGCAGCAGTTCAGAAGTTGCTGGCAGGGGTAGGGCTTTGCTCCCTGTGGGCAGAAATTAAGGGACTGCTAATGCAAGCTAACGCCTGGTTTAGCCTCTCTGTAATCCAGTTCAGCTCTGCATTACATCCTGGAACAAGTGTCTGTAGATTAGCTAGACAAGCACTTCCTCAGTTAAGCTAACTCATGTTAATGAGCAATCAATTCACTTGAATTCAAACAAGGACCCGACCTCTCCAGCCTAGAGACGGCCACCCCTGGGGTCTGCTCCGCCACCGTTGTGCCCCTTGCCCTCTTATTTACACTTACAAATTACGAGCATAACATATCCTCAAATAAAATAAATGCAAAGCAACAGGCAATAGTCTTAAGGGGACAAATTTACATCAGGATAATCCCAGAGCAACTCGTTCAACTTCAGCCAAATTAAGCTGTACTTATCCTACAGTCAGCAAGAATTCGAATGACTTTTTATTGTTTCAAGTCCATCCCCCAAGCCCACTGCACCGAAATCACTGCAATGGTGCTCTCCAGAGCGCCTGCATGTTCACAGGCTTCAGTTAATTGTATGCAGATTTCTTTTAAACAGTGTCTTCCAAAGGTTTCTTTACGATGAAGCACTCCATTAAAGGCTTAAACCACGTTATTAACCTGAATGCCTGCTCACTCTCAGTTCTAGTCCTCCGCCTGAGCCTGCAGCTGATCTGCCTGTGAGATCGGCAGCACAGGACCATTGCACTGTCATTCCCACAATTTGCAGGATCCGGCTGCACAGAAAACACTGCAAACATCCCCCACACACCCCCGATAAAAACTGTGAGACTTAGGCCGTATATGTTTTCCGGCTCCATTACAAAAAGCGGCTCAGCTTCCAGATCAGCACTTTTAATATAGCTCAAATTAGTTTAGCTATAGCTCAAAAAACACTTTGCTGTTTCAGGCTGTTAACCACAATGTCTTATAAAATGAAGCATGTTTACTGTTGTTTTGGAAAAGTCATTCTTCCTTTATGAATTTGGCAATGAAAGATTCAAAAGATACCAGTGTGGGATTGTTATCATGCACAAGCCAAAGCTGTCAGGCTTCATTACTTCCAAGACAAAAATTACAGAATAATGTATTAAATGCTTGAATAGAAACACGAAGCGCACCATCGCTATCCCGCGGTAATGGGATGACACCAGCCGCCGGTGCCTTGTACTGCACAGCCTCCCCCGCGCTGCGGTACAGGAGCCTGCAGCTGAGAAACGCAGCAGCCCCGAGCCAAGGGTGCTCATTTCTTGCAGCAGCCCCCAGAAACGCTGCCAGCGGTGGGAGGGGGCTGTATCTTCCTGTGCGGTGGGAAACCAGCAAGCTGGTTCTGAGGCCAAAATAAGCTTTTTTCAGACCTTCTAGTAAATATATATACGCATTTTTTTAAAAAAAAGGGGGGGAAAAAAGCCTTTTTGCTCTAGAGAGGGGAGAAAATCCCAATTTCAGAGGCTTTATCGGGTTGCTGCAGCCAAAAATTGACTTTTTAGAAACAGTATTAGCCACCAGCAACCCTCATTGCAGCTTTGTGCCTACCTCATTGTTTGAGGTTTGGAGGGGGGCGGGGGGGTCCCGTCCCCTCTCTCCTGTAACAGGCAAGTTGTTGGGCTTTGACAAGCAGGTGCTACCTCTGCGGAGCAGCTACGCTCTATGATTTCAGGATATCCCCCCTCCCGCTGCAGCCCTGACCTCGCTATACAACACACTGAAATCGAGAGGCAAACATCCCTAAACATCCCACCTAGACCCCCACCAACCTCTAGAGCCCCCCAGTTTCCTCAGGCGAATCGGTGCTCTCTCAGGTGGGCCCCACACCAGAGGCCAGGACTGCTCCTTTCCACCCGCTCCCAGCCTTGCTCTTCTTCATCGTTTCCTTCTCCCACCGCACCTCCTCCCTGCCTTTTGTCCTCCTACGCTATCTCCTCGGATCTTTCACCATTTGAAGAGAAAACTGTTAACAGAGTGATGATAACATCCCTGTCGAGGGGCTAAGGGACAGATTTGGGTCCCGATTTCTACACCTGGGTAACAGATACCCGCTTATAGCCTGACTTAGCATTGTGTTTTCCAGTTTCCTCTGAACAGCTTATTTTCCAGAAATAAGCAGGCAGGGTAAAGCTTACCCGCAGGCAGAACGCTTGCATGAGACCCATTCACTTAAGATCAACTTAAGCCTTACTTTGATGGTTTAACAGGAATTTACATGGTACACACGACTTGTTCAAGTTGCCTACACAGGGAAGATTTCACCCTCTTTGCACTTCAAAGTCTCGGCTTTCCCATCCAGCTTTTCAGAGTGTGCATCCCATTGTGCTCTTAACACTTTTCATCCTTTTCAAATTACACCGTGCTATCTCGCCGAGCTATAATAGCGTCAGCCCATGACCAGCAGGGATCAGTGAGCCGACTGGAAACACGAGGTAGCTCCAAGCACCAACATCAAGCAAACGCCTTCCACTGCTCTCAGCAGTGTTGCACGGTACCGTGCAAACAGCCTCCAGACACGAGTTCCTGCTACAGAGCTGCACCTTCAAAATATTAGTCGTTTTGAAGAAAGAAAGAGAGGAAAACTTTTTGAGGTTGACTTCTTGCTCTTGCTGCTGGCAAAAGAAGCAATTGCATGTACTGCTCAATTCATGCAAACAAAAGCTTTCACCACATCCTCTGCCTTCCCACACTGAAAGGCAAGATAATTGAAAAAACCCTTTTGGCACTGGCACCTAGATGAGAACTGCTATTTCCAGAAGGGCTTTAAGTTAGCTATGAGTAGAAGAGCGTGGCCTTAACATAGCCCCAAAGAGAAGATCAGGCATCTCCTGAAGCGCAGAAGCACACAGAATGCTAAAACAAACAAATCCAAGCTCCTATAATTAAGGTATTTAAATCTACAACAGACCAACCATCAAGGAGTTTGTACTTTCTTTCATGTCTCTTAATTAAAAATTTGTCAGAAACCTAGGGCTGGTTTTCAGAAGTGCCCAGCACTCCCTATCTCCTGTTGTGAATCTTAATGACCAGGTTTTCAAAAGGGTTTTGAACAACATGATTTCTTTAAAGAAATAAAGATTTATTTTTAACGTAGTTCCATGACGTACACGCGGGTCTCACCACACCAGCAGACTTCGCAACACCCATCTTAGAACCCGAACTCCATGAGCAAACTTTGGTGCTTACAAAAGCCAACATTTGGAGCGGGGAGCTGTGAAAAACCTCTGTGGGAAATGCTGCAGGCAGACCCTACCCTGGACTGGGGAGTCATATTTTGGCACGGACGCTCAGCTTCACAGCTCTGCCCCTTGTTCTGAGGTTTCAAAAAGAAAGAACGAAGTCATCTCTCTTCGTGAAAAGAGAAAGGCCTGAAGATGGTCATGAATTAGTCCAGCAGTTACAGTGGTAGACCTGGATTCAGGTGTCTCCTCTGCCTAAATGGAATTTACTGATTATCACCCCCAGAAAGACTCCAAATGCCCTGAATCTCATGCCTGGGTGACAAGGATGCATTTGAACCAGTCTGCTGCAGTTGTTCCATTACTCTCAAATCTTTCTTGGATGGTAATTACACCTTAGTGGTTGGTCCAGGCTTTTTATCTCTACCCTCCCAAAACTTTCCCTATTTTA
>JAOBAS010000083.1:40362051-40377909 GCA_025311575.1 Elanoides forficatus
TTTCTTGGATGGTAATTACACCTTAGTGGTTGGTCCAGGCTTTTTATCTCTACCCTCCCAAAACTTTCCCTATTTTATGTTAAGGGAATAGCATTTTATGTCGACAGAAAAGGGAATCGTGGACTGAGATCTAAATGTTCCCAGAGCCACCCAACAATAAGATCTTTCTCAAAAGAGAACCTCAGCAAAGAATATTTTATTCTTTCGAGCAAAGTAGAAAAGTTTGTACAGAGGGAAATGTCAGCATGCCTCCTTCATCCCAGACAAGCCTACAGCATAACCTGCTGCTAGAGCACGTAAATTAGGGAAAAGAGCTGAACCCAAATCTCCTGCTCCCACACACACTAAGCCACTGGGCTATTTCAGAAGGTTGTGGGGACCTCACCGAGTAGCTTGTTTTTAGGAGCCCATGAGCAGCTCTCTATAGTAACAGGAATTTGACTTGGTTCAGGCCAACTTAACTCTCCAACAAACATAAATCTCCTGGTCCTTTCCTAGTTGAATCAGAGCCCTTGTCTGTTCAAAACACAACCCATCCCAGCGATAAGCAGACCGCTGGGGACCACTGCATTCCCAGTCACCCTGGAAAAGGCAAAATGCTCCCTGTCAGCTCCGAGCTTACTCAGCTCCTAGCAGGATGGTGGGAACACTCAGATGCATCAGTTTGGGACTTTCTCCGTGGACTCCACTGTGCCTACAGCAGAACTGAACCAAAATCTTCAAACTTATTTCAAGCAGCCCACAGCAACTTTTAGCCACTAACAACCTCAGGTTGCAAGCTCCCATTTCGTGCAGAATTAGGCTAAATAAAATAGCTTTACAAAGTAAACTGATAAAACGATGCTTTGTGCTAAATTTTTCAGACACCATTAGATATAGTACAATGAACACTGGAGTGACTTGATAGCCATCTTTGTGTGGCTTCAAGTACTAACAATTTCACTTCCCCATTAATACAAAGATTGCACTTCTCCAGGGTCATTCTGCTGAACATTTCTTAATTGAAGGCTTTCTCACTATTTGCCATTTTGCACTGTCTGCATCCACTAAATGCAGCTTTGTAATCCTAACTCATTTAGCAGTCCAGCCGGCAGCAGCCTCCTCCTGGTCCTGGCTGTCCAAAAAGCTGCTTGGGGCTCAGGCAGTATTAATGCAGGGAAAGCAACTTCTGGTTAGAGCCCTCAAAATATCAGGCTGTGGAGATAAGCATCTGCTGCTACACAGGTGTTTTAGGCAGAAATCAAAGTAAGGTAGGAAGAATTGGGAAAGGGAGAAGGAAGGATGGGATGGAAAAAATTGGAAATTTTTTTTTTTTTTTTTTTAAGAGAGGGAAAGGAACAATAACAAATGAGGAGAAAAAAAAGGTGAAGACAAATCAGGTGCAAGAAGGCAGCAGCAATACCCAAAAATAAAATGCCAGAATGTCAGATGTGCCCAGCTCTCCCCAACTCCTAGTCAGACATTCCTGAAAACAAAATCCCCATTTCTGTCTGAAATGAAAACAGATTTGAATCTTCTTACCGATCTCTCATGAGAAAAATCACTGGCCACCTCTTCGCAATCTTCCTTTTTGGCTTCCATGGCAATGGTCACGGACCATCTCACATCATCCAGCTCCAGCCAGAACTACCAGCTCTGACCATCCATCCCAAATATCAAAGTGCCTTCTGCTGACCCTCTCCATAAAATGATGTCCCACATGGGACGGAGGAGGAGAAACACAGTGTTAGTTGATTCTTTCAGAGTTTTGGCCTGCTCTTTTGCTTGTAATCATTTATTTTGCACACTTACATGTGCAAACGAGCAGCTGTCGTGTCAACAGCAGAGATAGCTACATCTTTCTGGGCTCTTGCTGTGCCAGTGAAATAACAAATGTCTTTCCCCAGACTCAAACGCTGGTGACATACAAGTACTTTGTCCTCTTTAAGCAATATTTTAGTAGCTTTCTCACATGTCTGCTCTGCTGATGCAGTTTTCATAGCATTACATACCTCTAATATATTTTTCAAGTTAAAGAGACGTAAAATATTATCTCTTCTGGAGCAGTAAAGAGTTGCCCAGTGTGTTGGAAGCCTTTTTTCAGACCAAGTGACAGGGTTGGGCAGGGGGATGTTGGTTTGGTTTTTTTCCTCCTGCTAGAATGGTTACAGGCAACCAAAACCAAAAGAAGTCAAGTAGTTCATGGCATGAATCAATCTTAATTGCTTTCTACATTTTATAGAAGCAAGGAAAAAAGCCTTGACCCTACCAAGCAAAACTGGCAGGAAAATATAACTTCTCCTTAGAGCAATCTGACCTTCAAGTTCTCCCCTTCTAGCAACTTTCTCTAATCCCAGACAGACACACTTATCAATCACAGTGGGTGAAAGAAAATGAATCTGTCAAAACAGTGGCATTGCTAAAATTATAGCCAGCAGTATCATTTGTTAATTTGCCCAGTAGCTCTCATTTTCAGTTTTTTTAGAATTTATCAAATGTATATTTCATCTGAGAAACAAAACACTTAACCCTTGCCCAAAACCCTACGTTTTTCTAATAAAGACTTAAGCTGGAAATTATTCCGCTTCAGGAGCCTGGGACTCCTCTGTGAGAAGCTTTCCAGGGAACTCTCGCATGTCCCAAGACCTTCAGGGACTTCAATTTACCTTTCCACAAAGCAAGGCCAATATCTCATTCTAAGGAGGCAGTGTCACTTCAGCTATCAAAACTGGAAAAAAGCCATCATACAAGCTGAAGGAATCCTTTTAAATATATTTTTAAGTGCTCTCCCTGTGCTTCTGCCATTTAGCTCCATTTAAGTAACATTTTCATTGAATTTAAAATGAACAAACAGCAAAGAACAGATTTTGTTATCAGTGCAGCACACTTCCCTACATTTCACTGCTCACACAGCATTTTACCCGTCCGAACGATGTACAATGACTCTAAACCAGTGAGATATCTGAGAGATAGCAAGCAGAAACCATATGTTCCAGTAAGGACAACCTCCACTCTGGTCTGCTTTTAGGTATGTGCACCCTTTCTACTGGCTAAATTGTGCATTGCACATGAACTTCTGAGGCTGCCATCTGACATTCAGCTGGAACAAAATATTTCCGTTGAAAGTAACTAGAAGCACAATACTTACAAAAATTAGTCTCCAGACTTACACATCTTGCAGAGGAATTAATGCATTATTCAGAGCGTGAAGCTTAGTCTTGGCTACATCAGTCAGAACAGCACAGGAGAAACTGGGATGCAGAAGAAAATATTTAAGGTTTTATTACTTCATTTAGAAGTAAAAAAAAAAAAAAAAATCTAAACCTAAATAAAATATGATTCCACCAGAAAAAAAAAAAAGTCCCACTCCTGCCACTGGCAGTTTTTCAATCAAATCTTTCAACTGCTTAATCTGCATTTGCCTAGATAGGTTAGTCATTGGTCAGGTACCGATGCTCTTAACTATTTAGAAATATATGAAACACTAGTAGCAAAAAAAAAAAAAAGCCACTCTAACATAAGGCTCTCACCTTTTTCTAAAATGGGACTATTTTCCTTACAAGATCTTTCAAGCAAAGACACATTTTTTTCCTTTCGTAGCAAGAATAGGTCTCATTTGCACGCAGGGTAGGGTTAACTCCTCAGCAAACCCCTAAAAACTTTCCGAGCAAAAACGTTCTTACATAAAAAACCAAATTCTTCGTACTCATATTTTGCATGCCCCAATTTTAGCATTAAATCCATGTTAACGCTTGCCCGAATATGAATACTTCTCAAGCAAAAGAGCAAAAAACGCTCATTGCAACATTTTAGAGTTAGGCCAACTCACGTGAGCTGGTGGTGTCCATCCCGTTCCTTAGCAGTCAGGTATCTACATACCCACTTGAAAACAAACTTGAGGGTCATGAAGAGCCAGAATATTGCACAGAGGAGGAGGAGGATGCGGAGGGACCAGGGACAAGTCCTGCTGGTGGTACAAGTGGTCGTCCGCACAGGAGCTCCATCCTACTGTCATCCACTCACTACCCGCTCTGCAGGTGTACGGAGATATAATTCCTTCCAGGCTGCCAGTCCGACACATTCGACAAGCATTGAAGTTACCCAAAGAAAATAAAATCGTCAGTGCTTACGACTGTCCAGAAGGAGACCAGGAGGAAAACGCAGGTGTTGACCACATGGTTTATTGCTGAACGCTGTGCATTCGGCACAGACTGTTAATTTGATACAGCAGCCCCGACCCTGCATTTGGGACCACCTTATAGTTTTTGAACAAGATGTGCAGTTTGCTTTGAAGAAAGGTGTGCTTAAACAGCTGGGCAGAGATGGCCATAACTTGTGCTTCATCTTTCCAATTTTATTTCTTTAACAGCAAGCCCTGCATGGCATTAACAAAGTGGATCAGGGATCCTTACTCAGTGTTATGATACATATTCAATGTCACTGCAAGTTTTCACTCTTGCAGAAGAGCTAAATTTATGGCACGTAAAATTAGGAAGTAAAGAAATGGGGTCAGCTGCATCTGATCTGGTTTTAAACAATTGCACTCCAGAGTGATTCAAATCCTCTTGGATTCATGGCATTTGGAATAATTGTATAATCATTTACAACCCCACTCAGTAGCCACATGAATAGGAGAGATTTTAAATCACGTTTTCATGGCGGCGTTGTTAGAGCACCTGAGCGGTTTTCATCATGGTTTTACGAGACAGCGATAAGTACAGCCATCTCTGAGCATCACCACCTGCTAGGAGGTTGGGAAGGTCCCTCACCCCGGTGACACAGGAGGATGGGAATTAGCTGAGCAGGCTAGCATGGAGAGCAGACGTGGATGGGGAACGGGAAGAGAGCCGGCAGTATCATCACCATGCTCCTTGCACGCTGACAAAGTCAACGTTCACTCTCTTTCCCACGGCAAATAAATACCCTTCTTCCCTAATCAAATCCATAGCTAATATTGAGCTCGAACTGTTGGACAGTAGCTTTTGTTGGAGCGATACCCCCTGTTATGAGGGGCTGGATGCCCAGCTGAGCAGGAAGACCAAGGCAGCGAAGCCTTTTTGAACCGGAGCAGGAACTGGAGCGAGGGCTTCCCCCATCTCAGGCGAGTGCTGTAACACCAGGGTGCGGGGCTCTTCTGGGCGATACGGCTTCACTCCTTCCTCCGAGAAAACACATTCCGATTTCAAGAATCATTTCTGAGGCAAACCCTAGATCTTTAAAACATGGCACGAGTGAAATGAGTCCATTCTGACCTTAAAGAGATGTATTCTTCCTGCACTGGGGACAGCAGTGGTCAGTTATTACTTTCATTTCCAAAGCAGTTCAGCTTCTTGAAATAAGAACAAAGTATCTGGGTTGAAACTGAAAAATAGCTGGTTAAGAACATCAGTAGTGACTTAGTGTTCAATAAGACAATACATGCAAAATGTATTAGGCATTAAAGGGACAGTAATCATTATCTGCTATTGCAGTTTCATATCATGAAATTTATCGGTAAGAAAATGGAAAATAATTGATTTTAATGGGCAGATATTTTGGGATCTTCACATTAAGTACTGAGTCATAGCTGATGTAATTTTTTTTTTTTTATAAACTGCACATTTAAGCAATACGACTTTTTTTCTTACACAAGATTCAGTAACAGTTCTCATAACCTCTTAGTATCATACAAGTATTTTTCTTTACATAGTGTCAGCAACTCTTGCAAATTCTTTTTTATTATTATTTTATCCTGGTTTTAATCTGTAGAAATTTTGAGATAAATTTAACTCTAACTTAAGAAAGTTTTACACTTGTCTTTGACGGTAATAGAGAAGAACTCAAAGGGCCAAAAAACTAAAGGGCAAGAAGGGTGAGCTCTACATGAACTTTTATCATCTCACCACTCTATCTTATGACTTTAGGGATTATTCACAATTTTCAAAGTTTTATGTTTGTAGACAAAGACAGATGGTACAAGACAAACAAGCTAACCTATCCTACTGTGTTCCAGCCTTACTTTAAAGGAAAAAAAAAAAAAAAAAAGAAAATAAAAAGAAAAAAAAAACCTCTATTTGGCCTCTGATGCTCAATAAATGCAACAGTATATTACAGGCATTTAATTCACTGATTTGTAGATATCATCAGACATTTCAAAGCAATAAAGCATGTCAGCAAAATTGAACCCAGTTATTTACAACTGTAAAATTAGGGCTTGCTTTTCAGAATTAGCCACCTTGAAAATAGTATCACCTTCCATATCTTCGTATAAAGAATCGAAATGCAGGCTAACAAAAATGTCTTTTTCAAAAGAGAGAAAGATAAGCAGAGTCAAAGCTTCTCATTAGGACCTAAGTGGTCTGCAATAGATGCAATCACGTAAATTATGCTCCAGGACAAAGCCAACTAATAAAAGCAAGTTTCACTCTATTTTCTTAAGGTTTGGGGGAAAAAAGGTCCCTTTCTCTTACTGCTAACGCAACAATGTTGCAACATTTAAATGCCCTAAAAGAGGAAATAGTGTAATCCCTACACAAGTCTGTTAAATTATGTTTCCTTCCCTAAAACGTTGGGTTTGAGTCTTTAAGATCCTAACTGCTCATGAAGTTGTGAGCTGCTACTCAAAGTACCTGCAGACATACAAGGTATGGTTGCTGGTCTGCTTTCTACATAACCGTATTTTCTTTGACTCTCTCACTGTAAATGGTTTTGAGCACAGACTCCTTAACACATTCCAGAAGAGTTTATTCTTTTGCATAAAACATGAAGTTGTCAAGCACAAAGGCCTGCACAGTTCACTGCAGCCAGCAGAAGCCATTGATTCTTGCATTTATTTCCTCTATATTTCAAATCTATTCCTCATGCTGCTTGTCACGTAGGGTTGACATATGTCACAGGATGCCATTATACACTGTGGCAATACGTAGCCATCAAATGCCATCTGAAAAAGAATCCTATATTTAAAATACTCCTATGCACACTGGCTTGTTTTGTTTGCTGTGGCCTCATAATTGCCAAAAGTCAACAGTCATCAAAACAATTCAGAGAATACAAAACAGCTCTTCTATTAAAGATAAGAAAAACCGAACTAAGTTGAACACGCATCACCAGAGTGATAAATCTTCACAGCTTGTTTTACACATCAGTCTTTTTAATGCATAATTTATTTGCTTTTATCTGCATTTATAAACATATATTTTTCTTTTAGGAAAAAAAGTAGCCAAACTAACAAAATGACAGAGTGTGAATTGGTGTTAGGTCGTGGTCAGACCACAGGATGGAAAGCCAGGATGCCCTGCTTCTGCCTTGGTGCTACCATCACAGACTGCGCTGGAGCAGGTTTAATCACCCTCTGCCTTGGGTCACCCCATAATAAAATGACTGCACTGTTACTCCGCTTGTAGTAATGCTCTACAACTGGTCTCACAGAGCTCAGGCTCTTCTCAGGTAACCTGCGAGAAGTTACCCCTGGCCATGGACCGTGCAGGGGAAAGTACAATTACAAGAGCAGCTGAGAGTTCACTGCATATTCATTTGGGGCTACACAGTGGTGTAAATAGGTGTTACACCACCAGCAAATTGAAACTCTTAACGCAAAACTGGGCCCGAGGATGTGTGAAAGGTTACAGAGAAAGGATGTGAGGTCCGAGAGAACGGATGGAGAAAGGATACAGCCAACAGAAAGTGCAGGCGCAATGGTATGACACGGGCTGCAGAGGTAAATTTCTTCTTACCAGCTGCCTTAAGTATTGTAAATTGCAAATTAATCCCACTCTTCTGTGGGAAGAGAATTCAGACTTCATATATATTCAGGAATGATGTGGGATTATATACTAGAAAGTGATTTCCTGTAGTATCCAATACTGCTAAGTACTAGCAAATTGTGCCAAACAAAAGTGAAAGGGAAGAAAAGGACAGAAAGTCTCTTCTGAGACAAATTACCCAACATGGAACCCACAAATTTCAAACCTGTCAGGATATTATCCAGAAAAATCCAAAGAAATCAATAAGTTTTTCTTGTTCAGCAGATTCTGCATCCAGCAATCTTTCACCGTGTCCACAAGAATAGATAAGTCTCAAAAGGGCTGCTCTTTTAGGGGGCCTTTTTGGCTTCTGCTTTATCTTTCGGAATATTTATATTATAAAAGTGTATTTGCTTAATTATATTTAAGACTGGTACTAAAATACTAACCTGTCAGCTCAGAAACGGACCGTCAGAATAACTGTACTATCACAGAGAAAGGTCTTCTCTGCAACACCCTCACTCCTTATATTTTTGCAAGGGGGAAGCAAGTACTGTAAAATTCCTGTTCACTGTAATAACAACAGTCCTACCTTTAGCAAACACCCGAACTACATTTAAGCTGTCTGCCTGGCTGCGTACAGTTACACAGATTGACACGCACCAAAAGAGACAGTGGTTACCTATGCAAATACGTGCATCTTTGTTTCAAAACCAGGCCAGTAAGAAGGGACAGAAGGGACCTCACCACTCGCTTATCTTCCCCTTGCCAAAAGAAGACTCATATATACTCAAGGTAGTCCCAAATTATGTTTGTCACTAGAGGTTTCTTTAAAATCTTCAGCGACAGAGCAGAGAGAAGACAGACACATTTGCAAATCAGAGACGTTCCATTCTTCTCAGCAGAGCCCACAGGTCCTACATGCTGCCCCTCCAGTACCAAGTGTCTTCTGGGCACGCAGTCACAAATCCACAAGGTCCATCTTCGCTTCCCCAACAGCACGAAGCACCTCTTACCTCAAGAGAGTGAGGTCCATCCCCACCAGACCTTTATAAACCTTACAAATTCTTTTTTAGTTGTATTATCTTCATATTGACATGCCAACAGATAACAGCTTGTTACGAAGTGTAGGGGGGGGAAAGCGTATTTATGTCAACTTAGCAAAATTTTAAACAAATTAGTCTACTATAAAAGTTTCTCTTGGGTTCTCCACCAGCTAAAAAGCACCAGAGCTGCCTCTGCCCAGACAACCCTGTGCTTAAACGTACTGAGATCAGGAAACAGCAGCGAACATCCCTGCAGGTCTGCATCCTCCATGGGGGCTCTAACACCCTTGAGCTTGCTCCACACAATATTAGTTCTTGATTACTAACATCTCCCTCAAAAGAAAGAGGCACACTGAAAATTTAGAAAATATGTTGTCATTTGAAGTCCTGTTCATGAGAAGTTTAGTCACATCGTTCTAAATATAAAACCAGACGGCAATAAGCAGCAGCCTCTTGTATCCATAAAAGCAAAGTTCCCTTCAAATAACTGCAGTGGGAAAAAGTTCATTACCTGAGCACATTAAAAAAAAAAAAAAAAAAAAAAAAAAAACCAAAAAAACCCAACACACTTAACCTTGGAAGCATCTTTAGAGGCTTAGTTAACATAATCTAGCATACTTATAGGTGGAACTACTTTCTAAGCCCTTAGTAATAGTGAGTATTTCAGTCGGCGTTACGCTCCCTCAGCTTCTGTCGTAGGAAGCGAGAATATGACACTTGAATTACACTGAACTGCACTCGAGGGTTAAGGCTGCCTTCGGGCATCTTTAACTTCCATGGCCAGTACTTACACTGCCAATAAGCCATACAGACACTGACCTCAAGAAGATTATGGGGGCGATCTTTACATAACGATGAGCTGGTCTTGCTCATCGTTGACTTGTGACTTAGTCATTTGGGGAGGAAAGTACTTCCAAGCACACTAGGGCTGTACAGGTTTTGCTTTGCTATCAGGCACGTGCGCTTTGTGCCAACTGTTGTCTATGCCTAACGCTATCCAAATGACTAGGTAAAAAAGGCACATCTAAAAAGATCATTAATCAGACTTACACCATTAAATGACATGGGTGCGCTGTCACACAGTTTGATAGCCCCGTCCTTTTCAGCTTAAACGTTTGACAAAATCCTTGCTGGCCTCAGTAATGTTTCAAAGTCAAGAAATAACCCAGAACACATGATGAAATTTCTTTTGCCAGCTTTGCTCTTGTGAGCCTAGTGCTCTTTAATGTTTTTATACACCTATCACCCTAAATGATTGCTGTAAGTTTTGACCAAAATTTCCTCCTTCCCTTTTCAGATACAATGAAGGTAATAATATGAGGCTTGGTACCCAGAATTTCTTAAATTTAGAAGCTTTTTTTCTTCCCTGATGATATTTAATATCTACAACACTGTCTTCCCCCCATGCCAGGGGCATAAGACTAGAATTTGGTACTGGTACACATGCTCAGAAACGTGTTGGCTGGTCAGCAGCTTGCAGGTATTTTTCCCAGAAGTTTCACACACTGTTTCCAACTCATGTTTTATTTAAATGTCTATTAAATGAAGTCCCTCATTTTTTACCAAGGGCTTTCATTAAAATGTTCCATTAATATCTAAAATGCCATGCTAGGTTAGTAAACTGTCTTATATTTCTTAGTGTCAGTCATAAAAGCTGCCGAATAGCTCCGAGTAATTACATAAGCTGAGCTTCATAAAACGTCTCAAATGTAATGAGGAATACTCTTCTGTATATATGCAGTACACAGTGTTTACGCAGTGTAAATGACAGATTAGTAAGTACTCCCACAAGTCGCTACACCCATGTTAACAGACAGATTAGTAAGTACTCCCACAAGTCACTACACCCATGTTAACAGTACTAGGAAAAGTGCATTTCAGTAGGTCACACCTTTCTGAAATACAGAAATGGCTCCAGAGGAATTCTCTTTAGCTGTACAAAACCCAAATCTGTAGAAACAGCATTTCACATGCATGTCATTTATTTAGCACAACAGAGAGTTATCTTCTTCATGGATTTATTGACCATATGCCCCTATAGCAGTGTTCTGTAGCCTCCCTCATTTCTATACGTGGATCCCATAAATCCCACAGGACTCTAACATGCTGCCTGAAAAGCTGTGTTTTTCCCAAAATGACTCAGCCACAACAGCAGCAAGTTGCCAGAGCTTTTTCTCATCAAAACGAGAACTCTGAACTCTTCAGGGTAGAGGCTCCTTGCAAAAGGCATCTCTGCTGGATGCGAGATGCTCTCCTGGCTTCCCATGACACTGCTGCAGCTGCTCAAGTAGACTTCTGCCACGCGACCTCAATGCTAAGCACAGCTTCTGAGCACCATCGTTATGCAAATGCTAAAACCCCATTTTCCACAATACAAGCCAAATATACTTAACTGGCTGAGGTGTGCGCCTTCTCACTCAGATTTAGAAAAGCAGTCTTTCCCCAAGATGCTGATTTATTTACTTGCTGTAGCATGGCAACAATGTTCACCCAAATATCTACTGTGGGTGGCTCTACAGAAGTTTATGGAAGTTTAACCGTATAACTGAATCCAATACTTAACAGCTATATGGTGGGGTTTTTTTTTTTTTCCAATAGTAGTCATAAGACCCCTAATGTTTCATAGGGATATTCATAAAACAAGTAACCCCTTATTATTTTATTACCTCTCCATTATAGGACAGGTATCTCCCACCCTTTTGTATCATCCGTCTTATGACACAATTTTCCAGAGACTATCAGCTCCTTCTTCTCACTGCATAAGGAGTTTTTACTCAATCATGGCTGAAAAAAGCATTAATAATCTGATTGGATTAGTCTAAGAGTAGTTACTAAGGTCTCAGTGCTGCCGCTAAGTCAACAGGAATCATTTTATGAGATTCAATATGCACTGAACGTGGCTTTTGCCCCTAAATGATTATTAACTATCAGAATATTATATCTGCCAGAGATAAAGAATGGCTGCAGAAGTCACTGTGTGAATGAAAGCAACATATTCTTTGGTTTTCAAATTCAGCGTCTGCCACTGAATGTCACAAATCCACATGACGTCCCTGACTCCTGGTCTTTGCATTTCAATAGCTCAAAAAAAATGTGTAAACTCATCTGGCTCAGACAGCAGACAGTTCTGTATTGAGTATTCATCAGAGAAAACTCGTGTGTGCTGTTTATTCCAGCATGTGTTTGGAATATATTTTACTCCTGATAAACCAGTGACAGGACTACGTGGATAACAAGCACAAAGAAACTGAAACTTCCCTCCTTTAGTTAAATAATTTCCCTTTTCTTTGTCTTCAAACACAGATAGAGTTAATGCATGTCTGCAACCTTGAGAAGGACAGCAGTGTCCCAGCACAATTACAGTTATCAACAGAGGCCAAGAGTCCCTCTTTAATGCGACACATATTTGGATCCAAGATGAAAATAAAAAGTAAAAAGGCATTACATTATCATTCCTTTCCTGATAACCCAAACATTCCCTCTGATGGTCTCTTTTGCATTTCTCCGATACTCCCAGAATACAGACTAGATCGCAAAATAGAAAAGACTGAAAAAATGTGGAAAAATGATACCAGCTTAATCTTCCAGGGTTGGTTAAAAATATACATTCCTTTAGAAAGATGCACTTATTTTTAGATAAAATTGGGAATATTTTTTTCTTTCTTTCTTTCCTATGCTCTCCTTACCTCTTAAGACTTAAGAGAGTCCAGCAGCTCAGCCCCAAGGATGGAGTAGTGCCAAGCAGTGCTGCTCAGCCACCCACGACCTGGCCTGCCCTTCAATTCCTTCTGCGGGAGGGAAAGATGCAAGTCACCCAGAGAAAAAGATGCAGTGCCATTCTCTCCCTTGGGCTCTGTTAATCACCATGTTTAAATAGAAAAGCAAAACTCCACCTCCATCCCAGCTCCATCATTTTCTCAGGAGACCCAGCCACAAGAGCACAGAAGCCACATTCTTCTGCAAAGCTAGTGCTGCAGCAAAAAAAAGCAATGAAAACGTCCACAGAATCTCCTAATACTAGGAAAACCAAATGTCCCTGTATTCATATGAGTATGTTATTGAGCACTGAATAGGGCTCTGGATTCTGAATCAGAGGACCTGAACATCTCCCTGGACTGTAAGAACACATATCTCTATTCCTCCTCTTGCTTCTTACCTGTGGAAAGTGGACAGTGGCTAGGCCACTGATATATTGAGACTATCGCCTATCAAGCTGATTAGTACCCTTTCCTCCTCCTTCTTTATCACCTTCCTCCTGCCTTACATCCACGTTGCAAGCTTTTGGGGGCAAAAACCACATTCTTTGTCCTGTTTTGAGCATAACCAAGCCAACAAGGTCATCTAGTCCATGACTAGAACTCCAAGGCATTGGAATAACCTGACAGTTAATAGCATAGTCTACATTATCAACCTCTCCTGACAGAAGATCTTACTGTTCCTCATATACTACCTATCTCAAGTGCAATAACCAATGTCTGCTGGAGCCATCAGGCATCACTGTTACACTAATTTAAAACAATACTACTTGTACTTTGAAAGACGCAAAAAGTCTTTTAAGGCTGTTTAAGGCTGGCAGCAGCAGGGAAGATGAATATGACTCTTTTCCTTTTATAAACAAATGGAAAATGACGTTAGTCTGAAATTTTAAATATCCCCTATTATTAAGAACACAGCAGTACGATGTATGTTGGTCTCTGTAAAGTGATGTTACAGGCTCTCACTATTTCTTCTCATTATGGATGCTTTGTTCACATAGCTTAATGACAGATATGGCACACACAATAAAACTGCCTCTACTTTTATTGCTTTTCTTCCTTTGTCTTTCAGCAAAGACAACAGTGACCTTGCATAATCACCTCGCCACTGCTTTTCAGTTTATCTGACAATTAAAACAAGGTCTCCTGAAGAGAAGCCATGCAGGAAATACTAGAAGAAAGTCGATCATATCCAATAAAATTACTAAAGCTGTAGCTCATTATAACCCAATATTATCCTGCTATGTCTATTATTATTATTATCATTAATGATATTTTACACTCTGCCTGTGACTTCAGTTAATGAAGGAACATTTCTTATCTATTCTCTCTTACTAAGGTTTACTGCTGCAGCAGCATTGAGAAGTATTTGCATACATAGGGTTTGCTGTTTACTTAACACAGGTTGACCCAGCTAGATTTCTGGGATTGTTTTATATGACAATTATGCTTTCAAAGACTTCTTACAACAGTGATCTCTAAGAAGAGGCATGGCTAGAACATGGGGAGCAAACCCTCCCTACTGCACCTCCTGTTGTGGCACCAGCAAATCAGTCACTGGTCCAATAGACCTTCACTGGTCCCAGGCAAAGGATGGGTTGGTTGGTCGTAACGAACTCTGCTGGGAAGGATGGTTACCCCAAAGACAAGATACCGGCTAGCAATCAGCTGAGAAGTCTTCCAGGTAAGGACTAGAAGAGGCACTGGTGTGGTGCAAAGAGTTTGCTTAGTTTTGAGAAACAGAAGCTAAATTGCAGCAGCAGCTGTGGCTCAGGAGGAGTAGATCAAACAGCAGGACAGAGCAATGCAGACAAATAGGCTATTCTAAGGAATTAGGACCCAGCCCCCAAAATGCACACACAAATAGCTAGTTTCTACCATATAGAAAGTAATTTATGGACCTTGATTTTAGCCATAAAGCTGAATCCATTCATCTGAGAATTTAGGGAGGAAAACTGGGTACATGTCATCATCGCTACAAAATCAACGTAACAGAACTGTCCCCTGGAAGCTGTTGCATTATGGCAAGTGTGAGGCTTTGACGTTATTTTCTGCCTTCTGATGAGCCAGAAAGAAGTTCCAAATGTTTGGCAAAAAAATCATTCCCTCACCAATTTGCTCTCTTCTTCCCTCCCTAACCAACAGTCCTGCAGAACATTGCTCACAGAGTAAGTACCTGTGAAAAACGTGTGTGTAAGTGGCCTTTACAGGAGTATTTGTGCACATGCTGGCTACATGCCCAGCTCCAGTGCAAAGTCCTGCACCTGAATTCGGAAAGGGCTGTCCCCATCTGCAGGCTATT
Organism: Elanoides forficatus; assembly: GCA_025311575.1. Classification (NCBI taxonomy): domain Eukaryota; kingdom Metazoa; phylum Chordata; class Aves; order Accipitriformes; family Accipitridae; genus Elanoides; species Elanoides forficatus. Next base: position 40,376,855 of record JAOBAS010000083.1, read on the forward strand.
TTAGTAACTCTGCTGGGCAATTTCTTTCTTTGGCAGTCTGACACTTAACAGCGGGAGGACAGAAAGCAAACAGCGGTATCTTCCCAAAAATAACCATTTCTGCTGCTTGAAAAGACCCCATTCTCTACAAAAAAAGGAACTGGAGGAGCCCCCACGTACACCTCTGCCTACATGCCCAGATGAAGACTCCAAGCTTTAAGAGGGAACACATATTTAACTACAGATCATGACAGTGTCAAATATAGGCAGTAGAAGAAATCACTTAAATGGTTATCAGGAGAGCCCAATACACTTTTTATCATTCTTATACTGTGCAGAAACCCCAGCCACCCCAAATGGATTATACACAGCACATGCAACACATACATGGGGGAAGGGAGCATTATAAATTAAAATATATCTTCCATATCAGCACAAAAAGGGAGACTAGCTCTCTAACTACCACAGAATTTAAAATGCTGAGCAAGAATGCCATCTACAGGCCTACATTACAATTCTTCTAAGCTAAATACGTACCAGGAGTAGAAACAAACGCAAAGTGAGTACTCAGCAAAGTATATGTTAATATGACTTTCATATGCTAATGGAAAGTTCATTAAAAATAAACAAATACAAAAGTAAAATACTTGGAACTCCTTTCAAAAAAAAAAGAAAATCAAAGACTACAGACCCTAAAATACTAAATCTTTCATAGAATAACCTAGAGAGAATCATTATCATTACAGCACTGTGTTCTGTATACATATTTTATGAAGAAACTTTTTGCACAGACTTTAGAGGTTAGCAGTGCATTACATTTTGTCTGCTGCTTGATTTAACCAAATGCAATGCCCCAAGGCATTTATTAAAATCAGAAAAGAGAAAAATGCTTTTACTGTTAACCTCAGATTGTAACATATACAGTCTTTCCTAAAGAGGAGCTGTCACGCTTTTCAATCCTACTTATCAGGCCCTACCAAATTGTCTTGCTACCTGTCATGGGTTGACCCTGGCTGGATGCCAGGTGCCCACCAAAGCCGCTCTATCACTCCCCTCCTCAGCTGGGCAGGGGAGAG
>JAOBAS010000083.1:40378742-40392702 GCA_025311575.1 Elanoides forficatus
TCGGCCTTGGCCGGCGGTGGGTCCGTCTGGGAGCCGGCTGGCATTGGCTCTGTCGGACATGGGGGAAGCTTCCAGCACCTCCTCACAGTAACTACCCCTGTAGCCCCCCCGGTACCAAAACCTTGCCACGCAAACCCAATACAATACTAATACCAAAATGATTAAGAGTTAAATAATTCTACCTTTCTGTTATGCAGAACTCCTATATTGATAGCTCTAGACTGGGTGACTGATTGAGAAAAATATTGGGTTATGCCAGAAATTTTAAGTACAGCACAAGCAGGAAAAAAAAAAAAGTAGAGAGAGATACCAAAACATCAGAAAATGCTAAGAAATTAGCAATTTTTCCAACAGAAACATTCTAAACCAATTCCTCATTCAATAACCTCTGGCTTATATGTCTGATGTTGGCCCACACAGTCAGGGTCCCAGTTTTTAGTGGATTTTTATTTAATGAAATGTAAGCAGATAAAAACACTCCTGGAAAACTGGAAGCAATAATCCATGCGGGGATTACTGTATACGCATAGCTTCAGCCATCTAGAAAAGTGCTAATACCTTCCTTACTAAGTCTGAATAAGAATAAAGTTCCAGATCAGTTCTCCAACAGAGTTAATATATTGATAAGGAGGAAAACTACATAAGAAATCAGCCATACAGAGTATTCTTTACTAAAACCTCAGTCTGCTGTAGTGCCCTGGCTTTTAAGAGGGGAGGCTAATTCACATGACCTCATCAAGACAAATAAGAAATAAACACGGCATACTTTATAATATAAAGCTTTACAATTTGCCCAATCTCCATTCATTCACCTCAAAATGGGGGGGAACCAAAAACATTATCACCGTTACAGGTGTGCAGATCACACCTTATTGCTATCTCTCTTGCTTATTCCCAAGGAACATAAAAAACATAAAACACAAAGCCCAGACCTCACACAGAAGAAAAATCTTTCATCAACAGCTATTCTGCCAGCTATATAGGTTAAAAGATGATGGAAAGGATTAGCTGGAACCTAGTGCACCTGCAAGCGCTGTGGGATTTGTACCTTGAAGCAATCAGCACTCATGGAAAGCTAAGTGAAGATGATCTGCTCTCTTCCTCAGTGGGGTTGATTTGGTTACCCTTGGTTGTAGACAAATAAGTAAAGATAAGGTTGACTATCATGTTTACAGCCTGCCAAAACACATGCTACTCAAGCAAATTCAAAGCTAGACTGTTCAAAGAGCAAATTACGCACTATTAATGCCTGTTGGATCCATGTAAAGTCATGTCTTCAGATACAGTTCAGAAGCGTTAGGACAGAGTAAGAAGAGAAACTGGAGTCCTGCCAGTAGCCTGAACGAAAGCAGGTAAATCAGCAAATGCCCCAGAATCTGCAGGGTTTATGTTTTTGTCACTAATTAGAGTTGTCACAAACAGCATCTTTCTTAAAGGTCAAAGAGGTGTCTTGTAAAACTTTAATTGAATTTATTTGCCCAATTCTTCACTGTTATACATTCACTTCATTGGCACTCATACTCATCCCCTGCTCCAGCAGTAACCTCAGGCAGTTTGTCCTGTAGAGAATATATCCATTTAAGCCATCATTTAATTTAAAAAACTGTTTTTCACCCTTCCTCTTCCTTCCCCCCATCTTCTCTCTCTTCCTATCTCAAATTACTCCAAGCCAAACAACTTCAAACTTACGGTTTTTTTCATTTTATTATTCAGTTTGTATGGCTCTCAAACAAATGAATTCCCTTTGATTTGTTTGGGGGTTTGAGTGTGTGGATATATTAATTCTTTGAATTGCAGACACTGTTGTTTGTTTAATTTTATAAATAATGTGTGATTACTCAGTGTTGTCATCTCGCAAATAAAACTAAATGGCAAACTTATTATTGGAGAACGATTTACATACTTTTACCCATGGGAACTAGACTTCAAGATAGCAGAAATATTTTATTACAGGAGCAAGAGTTCTCTATTACTTTTATATATACACCATGTTTTTCATAAGATGGGGCATGATATATATATAATATGTCCTAACACAAGGCAGCACATCCTAGATTCAACTTGGCTTCATAAGACTCAGTTAGGAACAATATCAAGGAACAGATACTTCTTCTTTTGATTATTCTGGAAAGTTTATCTCCTAGATTAATGTTTAGCACATATCATTCAGCTGTTTTGTCCTCTCGCATCTTGACTGTGGTCTCTGTGAGCTGTCTACTATGAGAACGCCCAGCCAAGGACAAAAAGAAAATCCAGATTAGACAAGGCTGCATGAAAAAGGAATGAGCCGTCCTTCCGAAGTGATTAACAATGCAGCAAATTATGAAGAGATTTCTCAACCAGCATTAAAAAAAAAAAAAAATCACTGGCTAACAGGCAGGGAAAAAGAAGAGGGTATCTCTTCACACTGCCCTCAGCCTCACCATCAGCCAACCCTTCCAACTCCTCTACCACCAGCCCACGAGGTCTAGAGATCCTTACTCACCATCCAGATCCAGACCATTCTTTGCCTGGTTAATCTAGCATTTTCTCCAGAAAGAGTATTAGATTGTAAAACTGTTGACAGAAGGCTGCTGATGGTTGATCTGTACTTCCTCAGCAAAACAAAAGTTGATAATCCCACTTCTTATTTCAGGAATGTAATGGCACAAATTGAGTTACTGGACACAACACATTGACACCAAGAAGTGCTGACACTCCAGAACATGGAAATCTGTATTTTCACAAGAAGGGGCATCAGGAGCAGAGCTAGCAGAGCTGAACAAGATCCCGCAGTGGGATACCCCAGGTTGGCCCTAAAGCTGTTGGAAGCATTTACAAGAATTCCCAGGCTAATCTTGGCTTGCAAGCACCTACATCGTATCGCCAGTTTTCACATTTTCAAGGCAGAGAAGATGCCAGTTCAATAGGTAGATATCAAGGTACACAACATATAACTGCAATTTACTATTAGATCACAAATAATATTGTGATAGTTTCTGGGCTTTGCCCAGAAAGTGTTTTATTCTCACTCTTCTCTCCCCAAAACATATGTTATCAGTTTGGGGGCTTCTACTATCACACATATCTCAAGTCAAAAGAAAACTGGTGCTAATCAATGTCAGATAAGTACAGGAGAAGGAAACTCGCTGCAGTTGTAACAGATATCTCTTAATAGGACTGTGATGATTAGGAGCTGATGTGATCCCTTTACTCCTCACACATTTCCAGTCATCATGGGCTAATCATCAGTTCAAACTCTCTCACCCATAACCATGAGAAGGACTCTATTCCAGCAGAAGTGCCCAAGCGTTACCCATTTTGCAAGCTTCACAGTGCTCCCTAAGGGCGACTGAATAATGTGTTTTGAATAATCTGCAGGAATAAATTTACCATTTTTTAATGTATAATTAAGCAAGGAATCGTTCCCTACTCTTCTAAACTTATTCTACTGACAAGTTTCTTCTGGGTGGTAAACGCAAGCTCCTATAGTTGCCAGCACCATGCCTACTTAAAAAGTTAATCCATTCCTCTTTGAAGGTTAAGAAAATGCTAAGGAAAACAAGATATGAGGGCTTAGGTAAAGTGGGAGGTTCCAAATCACTGGAGCTCTGCTTATTACAGAGCTCTGCTGCTTCTGCAGCAGAAAAAACGCTGCACATGAATTTACCTCGGAGAGACTGTCCTGACCTCCATCCACCTTCTCTAATGATGATGCTTCTTTTCTAAGTGGGAGGTGTTCGACGTGCTACTGTTTCATGTTAACTCTTTGCGAAAGCAATTTTTTTCCATCTGCTGTTACAATAAGGTATTGCCGCAGCACTAGGACAGGGTAGAGATGACCTTGGGGCGAGGGAGGGCCAGGAACACTCTTGTGGGTAAAGGCCTCAATGCAGAGATGAACAACCTATTTAATAGGACATAAAGCCAAGATCTAGGAGTGCTAGGTCCGTGATTTATGACCCTCATCCTACCTCTATCAACTGCTCTGCAGCCCTTGACCCTTTCCTTCCTGGCTGTAGGCACATGCTCTCCGTGCAGCCCTCGCTGCTTTCCTGAATTCAGCCAGCAGATGCCAATAACTACTAGATTCCACTAGCAACACAGTGCAGCCAGGTGACTGCACAGTATCAGAAAGACATCCCTCTTCTCAAGAAGCAAGACAGCGTAGACATGCATTTTAGAAGTTCTGCATCTGATCCAAGTTTCTACTAACAGGGGAAAAAAAAAAAAAAACAAAACAAACCACCAAACATTCTGTTTACATTTTTAACTTTAAATGTAACTTGTCTTCAGCTGACCCTTTAGCTACTGAAGGCTAGGTAGGCAATTTTCCACATCCTGATGCGTCTAGATATAGAATAAGAATCTAAAGAAAGAAGTTTAAGATCCACTTGGGAACAATAAGAATGATAGGAATTATAGACTTCAAAAACAGAAGTCATGGTGGAAGAGGTGAAATAAAGGGTCACTCCTGCGGGGAGTTAGACTGAATTCTACCAAACTAGTCTCTCTCTGCAGAGCTCAATTCAATCTATTATCCCTCTTATTTTTTGGAACACCCCGCAAGTTAGAGCTTAAAATTAGCAAGAAGCTCTCAGCTGCAGACTGACGATAACTCTATCATTTCTTGCAAAATATACAAATTCTGAACATGCCAGGAAGCGTATAGAGATGAGGGTATGCTTGTTTCCCTTGGATATGAACTATGCAGAAACTGAAGCTTTACTTCACACTGATATAAGCATCTGAAGACGTATTCTTCTTTATACATGATGGTAGTATCATGTCAAACAAGAAGGAAAGGGCTGACTATGTCAAAGAAATTCAAGCTTCTAGTTCCCTAAGCAGGTCCTATACCTTGAGAGACGAAAACATTTATTCTGTTTCAAGAGAATAGATCAAAATACTCATCACGCACATGTAAGAAGCCACACCAAGAAAATATTTTAGATGGAATTTCTCCTGGCTCTGTATACCTCAGTAGTGCCTCCTATAGTAGTCATTACATCAAAATCCATATATTGCCCATACGCATTTCTAAATTAGTAACTGCCACCTTACCACAAAATGCAAAGAAAAATTTTAATTACCAAATCATTTTATTAGACCACAGTAAAACCGTACATAAAGCATAACTTAAAGAACCTTCTCCTGATGTGACTCCAGATTTTTTTTTTTTTTTTTTTTTTTTTTTTAAGAGTAACATGTCATACACAGAACCATGACCTCAGCCTGCCAAAGCATTTTGGCATGAAGAGCTACCCTGGAAACACAAAGAAAGAATTACTGCTTCCTGGGGAGCGCAGTCCTGCAACTGATTCACCAGCAAAATGGCTGAACTGTATTCAATTTAGAAATTGATTTTCCAGTCTTTTCCCTGTTTATGTTTACACAGAGAAAGCCAGAGACTATGTAGTGCTTATAGGTACAAACTGTAAGTCTTTCTATGTACAAGATATAAGTGGACTAAATACATATATGGAACTGCATATTCTCTTTTTCAAAGGCTGAATGAGAAGATCATCAACTATAAACACGTTTACTTCTGTTCAAAGTTGTAAGTTACATCTATAAAACTTTGTGATCCAGCTCTTAAATGTCAGCAAACCTGAGAGCAAGCTTACATTTGGTCTGTCAGCAGCTGCCGATGTTTATAACAGCCATTGGGTCCACTGAAACGCAGAAGTAGAGCGACTTTCAGATGTGGGTTTGAACCTACCAGGAAGACAGATGGAGGCAGACTCAGATCTCCAAGGGATGAAACAACTCAACCTTTCTACTACTTACAATTGAAAGGGACTAGCAGAACTGTGCTAATTGTAGCTCTTCTCCCAGCTATTACAGCTTCTTTTTAATTGCCATTCTTGAGATTTAGGGAAATCTGCCCTCGCTTTCTAATCAAATTTTCTGTGCAAAATTACTCTGAGTTATTTATTCTGATCTACCCTGGAAAGCTATGAGAAGGGACAGTTCTATTATTTATTTTTATACTCTTTCTTTCATAACTTATATTTTATTTCTTAGCATTCAACTATCAAGTCAAGCTAGTAAAAAACGTTGCTTGTTGCTTTTCATATTACTGAAATATACTGAAATTATGTGAACTAATAATAATTATTTTATTTCCTTAGTATCAGAATTCGACATGCCTGAGAATAAAGAGCCAAAATCCAGTCCCTTCGTAGCCAACCAGACAAGTGGAACCGAGTGCCCAAGTTAATAACAACAAGGACTTGGCTGAGATGAATTACCTTTTCTTATGCAGCTGAGATGCTCAAGTCTGCCAAAGTGCTCTGGGTGCCCAGATCCCATTCATTTCAACACACAGCAGTTTCCAAATCCTAATTTGGACTGAACTGTAAGGCAGCTCTGAAAAAATCTCTTAAATTATACCTGAAGAGTCATTTCTTCCGTTCCTGAGAAAAGCATGGATAGCAAGGACAGAAGTCCATTTGGCCAGCCACCCCACTCTGACCAAAGCATGGTGCAAGGAGGAGGATCTTCCCCAATATCCAAACCACATCTTCCTCTACTCTCTCTCAATGTTTTTGGTTGGTTGTTGTTGGGGTTTTTTTTTTCCCCTGGGGAAAAGGAGCCTTCATCCCCAGCTGTAATTACAAAGGTAAGTAATAACCCATAGATGAACTATGAGAGGACAGGAGAACCTTCATGGCTTATGCAGTTATTTAGGGAAGAGCCCTATCTACCTCTAAAATACAGAAAATGATGAAGTGAAATGATTAACCTCATACTCAGACCAAATGTCCCCTCAAATGTATGACTATGGGAAAGGTTTCATTTTAACTCAGCATGAGCCGTCCTCCAGGAACCATGCACTTCTCCAGCTCTGGATGGAGATTTGATTTGATAATTTTGGACAGGATGAGAACAGAAAGGGGACGGAGACTGATACAGCATTTCACCTATCTACAGCCTTCACCCACCTGCTCGTTCGGAAGTGTTCCTGTACAAAATTAATTGACATAACAATTAACCAGACCCAAGAGTACTTGTTCCTGTAGTGGGAATGTATATTTAGTGTCTGCTATTAATGAGCTCTTGGAAAATTTCCCATAAGATTTCTTCAGGCAGGGATACAAGAACTGTTATATCCATAAAATACAACAGCTTGCAGCTGTGTTAACATGCTTAGAAGCACATTAATGACACTATATTATTAAGCAAGTTCAAAGAAAGAGCAAACCATTACAAAACCCACCCTAGACCCAATCGGATTTCCAGTCTCCCAACAGAAGCCCAACTACCTGCTGGCTGATGGCATTGTTCAGGACCTCTCTGAATCTCCCTTGCCCTTTCCCACAGCCCCACAACCGCAAAGTAGCCCGATTTGGTTTTGCTCCCTACATCTCTTCACTAACCCCTCCTTAATAGAGGCAAACTTAATAGAAACCCTCTGCAAGATACCAAAGAGAGCCAAAGCAGGCACAGAATGACACACCGGGCTGAAGGTGGAAGGCACAGGACTTTGGCAGAGGCATTTCAGGGAGTTCCAAGCTCTCAGGCACAGCTGGGAGCCCTGACCGTGCACCTCAGACAGGTACATCTTCAACTTTGTTTTCCCTCCCCAAACCAGAGATTGAGTATGTTGCTAAGAGCTGCGTAGACATCACCATTTAAATGCAATTGCTGCCCTCTTTCCTGGAATCTGTATAATCTCATGATGAACTGCAGTGACTATTCTCCCCAGTTTACCTTAGTGATCTTAATGCAAAAGGAAAATACTCATTTCCACCATATAGACTACAGACCACACAAAGCTTTAACTGTTGTTCAAAACACAACAGTATTGCTTGTGTTTTCCATCAGAAACTCTCTCTTTTTTTTTCTTTTTTTTGAGGCAGCCCATCATGAAGATACCACTGCCACTCCAGTTTCACAACTCAACCCCAAAGCACCTTAACTCTTGCTCAGTGTAGACTCCATGTCCTGCAGCATTGCCCTGAAAATAGTCATGAAGAAGGGGCTGAAGCTGCTGGAAAAAACAAAAGGTACCCAAAAGGCAGAAGAGGGGATGCAATGAGCTGGACAGATGAGCTTGGGGAAAAACAGTGGGGTACAAGGAGCAACAAGCAGAGTCAGGGGGCACAAAGAAGGGAAGGAAAAAAGAAAAGAGAGTGCTGGGTTGGCAGGAGGGGGCTATTAGGGGGCATAAATGGAAACAATTGCTGAAGAAAAAAAAGGCCAAAACTTTTATTCTCTACAAGAAAGGAGCTGAGACACAGACAGTGGGATAACGAGCACCAAGGAGCACCCAGCATGTTCAAAGTGCATGTGGAGACTGTCCCTAAGAAAGCCCAAAGACGCCGGCAGGACCAGCAGCCCTTTCTGAGATCCCCCATTATTTACTGTCAGCAGAAATTCTGGGGCACATCCCACATCCTGTATCACAGGAGGGTTTCATCACTTTTAAACAGGGACATTAAGCACCAAGAAGTTTTAACTCAAGCACACACAGCCTTATTTTTACCAGAATTATCCAAATACGAGAGAAAGTTACACTGAGTAAACAAGCAGGCTAATCCTCTGGAAATGACTAACTATAAAACTCTATGTGGGAAGTGGGATGTCCCATCAGCTTCACCAGTGTTCACAATTAAAAAAAAAAAAAAAAAAAATCCATTTTGCTTATAGTCAAAGAGAAGAAATTCATTGACAGATGGTCATCCTAAGTGCTATGGTTTGTCTCCATATATAATGAAAAATACATAAACCTTCTGTTACTCAGTAGAGGAGAGAGGCTTGAACACCTGTTTCAAATTATTCTGATAGTATAAGCATTCTTAAAACACAGGGCTTTCCAATTTCCAAGAAAGTGAGAAGTGCCATTGCCAGCTAAACTAAATTGAGTAGGCTTGGGTCCAGTAAGCAGTGAAAGAGAGAATTATGTGTATAGCCGCTGGCATACAGCTGATAAGAAAACCGAGTGGGCATACAGTTAAAACCTAACACTGCAGAAATCCTGTCGTTTTATGAAGTATACATAAATTAGCTGTGCAAATTGTCTGTCTTAATGTACTTGCAATATTTTCTTCTCAGGCTTGTCATATCTGGAACCCCTTCACAGCAAAATGGATCATTTTAAATGGCCAAATTAAGAGAAACGTTAGGTAGGTTTGGCTAAAAATCTTCATCCAATATCTAGCAAAGACTGATTGAATTTTATTTTACTCTAAGGGAACGTGAGTTGTTGCCATTTCATCACATCTTCCAAACCCATTCCAAAGATAGATCCAAGTTCATGTCAGTATCCAATAAAGTTGTCAGTGCCTTTTGCTGATTCCTTCCAGAAAACATCTGCCTCCTGAAAGCTCTCATAACGACATGCTGACAAAATACTGTCAAGATGTGCATCCAATGGTTAACCAAGAAAGATATATGCCAATGGCAAGAGGCGGTGACAAGCAGATGTCCCAGCACACAGCAGGTTGAATATCGGGAAATGCACTTTTTGGTCACATCACATAGGTATAACTATGCAGACTTTCTGTTTTTACACCACAAAATGAGAAATACTGGCACGTTTACCAAGCAAATTAAAAAGCAGAACGTCTTTTAAGTCAGTCTGTAATTTCACAAGTTGGACAGATAGAAGCAGCTCTGCTGAAGCATCATTCAGTTGATGCAGCCTTTTACATTCACAACAGCTATGCAGATAGCATAATTAGATGTGGAAGAATATAGAAGAAATAGGGAACATTTTATTAAGCAAATATATTAAATTTATGATTTGTGTTCCCAGATACTTCATTTTTAGGCAGATGTCAGTATGCCGCCTTTCAACATGGGGAATTGCTTACACAAAATATATCCATACTGTAACAGGGTCTCCTTTTTACTGCTTTTACATGCTTTTTACTGGCATTGCTACTCGTGTATAATACATACTATTAAATCGGTGTCACAGGAAACTAGGATAGTGAAATCAAGGAAATTCTAAGTTTTTGTGCACTCATTCCCAAAGGGGGAAAACCAAAAGATTTTAGAGTAGAGCTCTGTCCGAAAGCCCGGTTCAAGCACTCAGCTGTGGAAACTCCAACAGAAAGGGGTGCAAGCAGCACTGTGCACGCTAAAAGCAAGGATGGGGAGAGCTGAGCATCCCCTGGGCAAGGCACAGGCCAGGTAACAGGGATGAGCAGGTGAGGAGGAGTGATCCATGCGTGAGTTGCTGCAGATGCTCCCAACTCACAGAAGAGGCTGTTGCATCCATCACTCCCTGGGGAGATCATCCCACATACAGCTTCCGAGCTTTTTAGATGGGTTTTTTTGGTAACCACCGCTCCCAGGCTCAGAGTATACTATGAAAAGCTGCTTAAAAACTTGAGCTGTTTTTGTCCAGACTAGCCATAATTTTCATCTCTAGGAGAGATTTTGCATTACAATACATGTACGCTGCATGTTTTATTGGATTTGTGTTTGGTTTAATATTTCTACTACTACAGAAGCCAGATGTTGCTGTCCTCATACAGCTCTAAGAGCAGCAACTCAATACCTCTTACTTTTCGGTTATAGTTTACCCAGGAATACCGACAGCGAAATGAAAGCAAACAGAAAGGTATGTTTTGGTTGTGGGGTTTTGTTTGGGTTGTTTTGTTTCTTGTTTTTTTACTTTTTCCTCCCACACGCATTACAAAAGGATTTGGGTATAGCTCTCAGTCTACAGGGAGGCGAGCTCCTCATGCACCTACATCAATGTAGCTCTATTGACTTTCTTAAGCTTTAACTTGAGCTAAGATAAGTAGTAGTCAGTTATTCATAAATGCTTTACAGTGTTTGCTTGGGTTAAAAAAAAAAAAAGTTATTTGAAGACACTCAAATGCCATACCGATTGGTACATCTTATTATTCTACTTGAACTAAAAATAAAGGACTTACTTATAATTGGCTTACTTTCCTCTGACTGAACAAAATTCAACAAGTTTTATTCTAAATACAAGCAGAAGCGCTGCGTGCTTTTTTAGATTTGTCTTTCAAAACCAGACACTGGGATTACAAAACTGACACCCACCTCTTTCCTGTTTAAGATTATGTGCAGGCTCAATTTTTTTTATTTTTTTTTTTTTTATTTCAGTACAATATAAAAGTTACATAAGTGTGCCTTTCAGTTGTACTGAATCTTAAAACGGAGTTTAAAAACTATTTAAACATAACTTTACCTGTTCTGGGCACAGAAAATGTTTTGGAGGGTAACCTTGTTTATTCTTCTCAGAATGTTAATGAAAATTATATTTTTATAAATTGAATTCACTTTATATGCTTTTACTTTACATGTTATGACATCTGGTCAAATTTTTAGTTCACCATACTCCTGAGGAACCCCACATAAGCGTATTTCACAAAGGCTGAACGTGACTGTCGACAGTAGCTATGCAAAAGGAGAGACCACGAGAAAAGCAGGCACCCGTAGCTCGAGCTTGTGCGGTATGTATCCTCTCCAAAGTCAGTCACAAGAAAACCTTGGCAGGGTATTACCAAAGCCAAAAGCAGTACTTTAGACTTCTGGTTTTTGTAATGAGACTCCATAACTTCATCTATTTGCCCTTAAGCCAAGGGCAGTAACACTAGCCTGCTCACTAAAATGGGTGGAAGCCAAAGAACTGGAGAATTCAGCGCCCGCTCTCCTGTACACAGAGATGCACAAACCTGTAGCACTCCGTCAGCTTCAGATCTGATTTTTATTACATCAAAGCAGCATTGCGGAGAGCGCAGCATTAGTCTGAGTTTAAATCAGATTTATAGAACTGAAACCTCCCAAATTCCTTTCTTCTACACAGATTGTTACTTGTTTCTACAGGAATAAAAGCCTGAAGGATAAATTTGACATTGTTTAATGTATTGATTAAGACCATAGATCATAATCAAACAACAACACATGGCATTACATATCCAATCCTTGCTCTGCTGCTCTTGTTAAAATGCTAAAGCAAGCTGAGCATCTAGCCTCATGCCATGCTTTATACATACTGGAAATCAATGCATATTGGTCTACAGAATTAGTTTTATCTACATGAGTCTATCTCCAAGTAGACAAAAACTTCAAAATCATTCTTACACTATCAGTTTAGCAGTTCCTAGAAAGAAAAATAGAAAAAAAAAATAATGCACAAAACGAACTTATTGTGTGGAAAAGAAGGCCTTTACAAGATATATACCATTTTTAAATAATTAACAGATCTAAAGGTTGCATGAAGTTTAGCTGAGACTCCTATCCCAAACAGTGCTCAAGCACTGTAACATATAAAGTCACAATTTCAGACACTGTTACAAAGGCTCTAAGCCTACAGGGTGAAATAGGTCCTTACTGAAATTATGTACTAACATATTCTGCAGAACCAGACACAGTGCTGGGGCTTGGTGTGATGTCCAGTGAGAAAAGTTTTGACTACTTACTTCCAGTTTTCACCAGCCTTAGTCGAGGCCACCAGTTTAAGCAGGACAAAAACATTTTCTACAACACAAAAAACTGCAACTACTTGGCTAAATTTCCCAGCCTACTCTTCTAGTCATTTAAACATCCCTGGCTTTCTACTTTTATTAAAAAAATTAATCCGAAAGACCTACTTTTACAGCAGTAACATCAATATTTTATATTCTCCCTTTTGCTGTAAAGATACCAGGCTGATTTATATGTTGTTTAAAAAATGTACTGAACCCATCATATTATGTAATATAAAATACCACCTTTGTCTCCAAGGGAACATCACATTTTAATCCAAAGCTACAAAGCTACAGAAATAGTCTGAGAATTAAATCTCCAACAAAACCCACAGTGGACAAAGCATTAAGATAAAGGAAACTCTCCCATTCCTTAAAAATTAGCTTGCTTTGCCACAGAGCATTCCCAGAAGGACTTTAGAAAATTATTATTTTATTTCTCTGACACATTTGGCACATCAGAGTGACAATGCATGTTTAGCAGCGTCCTAAATTGTCACAAGTGATCTATTTTAAGTGGCTGAACAAAGAGCCATTAAAAAATGTGGCTGCATAGCAATGCTGATCAGCAGCAGCTCTCAGCCCAGCAATCCATCTCTGCCAGGAGGAGTTTTTATTCTACCTTCTTTTCATTCCTTTATTATCCATTTGTAGACTGACCCACTTATTGGTAATAATGTCAGGTTCCTTTTTTTTTTTTTTAGGAAGCAAAATCCTAATAATGTCATGAAAGTGGGCGTGCATCTAAAATGTTTCTTTGCATATCTACTCTGTATTTCCATGATTTCACAGGCAAGTTAAAGAGTCGCACACACCCAGCCAGTTAGACAAAAGCCAGTTATACACATGCACTAGAGACCTGTTGTTATATGTAAGCCAAGATTCCTGCACTTTTAAGGAAGGTGTGAAATTGTATGCTTCATCGTGCACTGAGAGGAGATGACTACCATGGGTTTTTCCTGAGGAATCCTCTGCTAAAATCACTAGAAAGCTCTGAGCACTGGCTTAGGCTTTTTGCTGTAAGATGATGTACACCCTCAGTCCCATCTAACTTTGCAATCTTGCCTGCTTCAATATATATTATAAAACATACTAACACAAAACGTAGCAGTGTAACACAAATACCAAAAAAACCCGTACAGAATGAATTACCCTTGTAACAGCTTCTCTGAGATGTTGCATAGTAACACTGACCAGCATTTTCTGAGGGCTTGCTTTTTCTTTTTTTTTTTCTTTTCACCCTTTCTTTAATTTTGTTTTAAGCCAGTAGTATAAACTAGCAGTCATCCAACAAAATAACTACCCTACCTCCATTTTATCTAATCTACACAACACAAAATTAGGGCAGTGACACACTTGCATGTGTATTTAGGCTCAAGAAGGCATTTGAGTCCCTCCAAGGTCAAACACACATTTCTTTCTGAAATAGGGCCAGAATTCCTGTCTTTAAGTAGAAAAGAGTAACAAGTAAGATGCTATAGAGGTTAATCGTGGGTTCCTAAATCACAATCACATGGGGTGGGAGG
>JAOBAS010000083.1:40392802-40412370 GCA_025311575.1 Elanoides forficatus
CTAAACAAAAAAAAAAAAAAAAAAAAACAAACCACTCAGAGACCTGCATCTCTTCCTTGCACTGTCTTCTGACATTTTGGGCCAAGAACCATTAAATGCATTCACTTTCAGTCTAGGGTACCCATTTGATTTTCACTACTCAAGAACTTTTCCATCAGCAAAATGACTAAGTGATCCCACCTCCCACAGACTGCCTAACTTCATCCCATCCACCAGTACTAATGCTGCACATCAAACACTCTGGATAGTATCACACAGCCTCAGCTGAACTCAAGATTACTGGTATTTTGGATATATGGCTGGTGGCATTGCTAGTGGCAAAGTGTTTAGCTCCTCTGCTTTTCTCATACCATCAATTTCGGCATTTCCTGCATTCCACACACCTTCAAGTAGAGGCCTGATAGCAGCCTTTAAAAATGTGAAAGGTTCCTGCAGTAAAGGAGAAAGGACACCTCAAGAGTAATGGGCTTAAACAGAAGCAGAGAAATTTTAACTAGGATATCGTGGGTTTTGTCTACTACTGAGAAGAGCTAATCAGCAGAACAGATTATTTAGGGATCTCCATCGGAAGAGGTTTTTAAGAACAGGTTAGACAGACATCTGCCAGGTGGGCAAACAGGTTAGAAAGTCTCTCAGCTGTAGGAAAGAGAGAAAAAGCTCACTTCTAGATTTTTCCATGTGACCGAATTCCATACCTTGCATGTTGTCAGTAATTTAGCCAAAAATTAAAGAGGCCGAGCAACCTTCCCTGTTGTAGAGAACAAAGTCAATGGCATAAATGGGATTATAAACTCAGGAATTTGGAACTCCAGTCCTCCTAGTCCTTCACAGCAGACCCATTGTATACATTTCTATGTGCACATACACGTATACATATATATACAAAAACCTTCATAGCCATCTGGCCTATGGGCAGGAGGCAATACCCAGGCACAGACCCACGCCGACGGGTCTGCACGGCTCCTGGACCATGACTGGTTTGCATCCCATCCTCTTTTCAACACAGCAGAGCAAACGTTTCACTTCAGATTATGCACGTCCATGCCATGAAATGTTTCCCTGAGGTTAACCTATGTGCTCTCCTCTATCTCACCTGGGAAGGCGGCAGCTGAAGGATGTACCGATGCCTCGTGCTCTCCCTGGAGCAGGACAGGGACACATCCATTCAAATCCCCCTCAACAGCGTAAAGAAGCTTCCACTTAATTCTTAAGGAATAGAGGAGTTTCCCTCCCGGCCTTGCCAATGCTTTCTCCTTCATTTACAAGTGAACGCTATATGATGTTTTATACATTATATTTTTATACACATTTTATCTCTCCTCCTTTTTAAGTTTTATTTAATAGCAAACAGCTTGTCTCCTTAACAGTAAAGAGCAAAGCGACAGAAAACAAATTAGTTTCTAAATTTAAAACTGTGTTACGTTGCCAAGGCAACTGAAGATCCACAATTACATAAAGCAAATAATACCTCCTTGTAAGAACGGAACCAAAACTAATTCTGGAAAGTGTTGGTCTTTGAATATAATTACACTAAAATAATAAACTAATGATTTTCAAACACATTAGTAAAACAGGGCTATAACTGGTTGTGTTTGGGAAAGTCAAACACTCTCAGGTTATGGCTTCCAAGAGATAAGCAATGAAACCTGCGTTTGCCTCGTTACAAAAGGTTTATACATACTCCTGACAGACACAGCAGGCAAAAATCATCTTCCAATGCAGACAAATCACGTCTTGGAGCCCAGATGCTACAAGTGAATTGTTCAACACCCAGCGCTGTAGAGGAACACGGCGATGGTGAACCCTTCCAGAGGTTCTTTATAAACTTTTCCTCTTCAGTTTAGCTCAAATGAAAAATTGTAAAGGCTATGGGTTTTGTCTGAAAACAGTCAAATTCATTCCCGAAAGTGCATTCATTAAAAAGCAAATCCTCAGTGAACAGCCAGCCCCCAGCCGGTCAGGCGGGCAGTTCTGCAGCAGCAAGAGATGGATCTGGACACGGGTCGCAGGTCTCCCATCGACCCCACACCATGCACCGGGGAAGCTGTCATGGCAAGGAATATGGGGCCACCCCAGTTGACCCCATGGCCCTATTTTTATTCCAAATGCTTTGCATAAAGAGTACAAGCCCTGCCCCGGGCAATAACACGTTGGTACTCGCACCATCCAGCACCTCCTCCAGCTCCTCAGCTTGAGTGCCCATGCCCCCAGCTGACAGCATGAATCCATAGGAACCCTTTGCCCTATCGCCCTTCATCTTTGAAACCATGTTACATGTTGAACTGGTGATCCACCACTTACAGATGGACACAACAGGAGGGACGAGAGAGCTGCAAGTGCTTTGTGAAAGACACAGCAGCCACGGCCAAGATACAACAAAAACAGCAAGCAAACCTCTCAAGACGTCCTGGTGGCAGCATGAACTCCAAAGCAGCAAAGAAATCAGAAGACACTAAAAAAGGATTTCTGCTTGTTTGTTTCAAAGAATCCCATTTGTCCCACACATGGGGATCCCAGAAGACCATGGAAATCAGGCAACAGAAATAAAAGCATTAACATTCGATGCTGCTGAGCAAAGTACCCACTGAAGGATACTGTACAGCACCTGTGGCACGTAACTAGAAGCTAATCACCTTACTGAGCCCTACAGCTCCGTACCCCCAGTAACCCATACGGGACTGCCTTCATAAAAACAGTTATAGAAGAGCGGGACATAAAAAAAGGATATCTATAATCGACTACCAAATTTCAAAGTAATAGGCATTTCTGGTTGGCCTTCTACAAATGGAAAGAATACGTTACTAAAGAAGATATTCAAAAACCTATGCTCTAAAAACAAAAATCAAGTTTAAAGTAGGAACTGAAAATAAGCGTTACGTATAGTATATTTTGCACATTTTTTAATTCACCTGGGTATTTTAGAGGCCTATAAAGAACATGACCAAAACGAAAAATGTTCTCCATCAAAATCTGTACAAGGAAAAATAGGCCTGGACTGCAGCTATCTCCCCTTCATGACACGTAAATTACTGTCTAAGGGGCTTCAACCCCATGCCTATTTAAGAAAACAAAAAAATCCTGTTGCATCCCCTCTGCTGTCCCCCTCAGTCAGTATCTGGTTAATTCCTAGCTGTTGGGCTCCAGCAGCCCCTGAAGCTGAAGCAGAGATAGGCTCTAGGTAACCACACACACACAAAAAAAAAAAAAAATCCTGTCTCTCCATTCTCAACATTTCTTCCATCAAGGACATCTCAACATCTGCAAATCCTTAATTCTCCTTCCCTATGTCAGTGTAGAGACTGTTGCAAAGACCTGATAAATAAGCTAAGCCTTCCAAAGATCTACTGTGCATGTGTTGCTGCAGCAGGATGGATATCTCTGCTGTCTGTCCCACTCTATTTATGTTGTTTCCCAAAGGACAATTTAAAAGCCAAAGAGTTTCCAAAAAACTTTCAAGTCCTCTGCTTCTGTAGGTTGCTGTTGCCGAGACAGACGAGTATGAACAAGATGCAGAGAAAACAGTTTTCAGCTGCAGAATGTAGGGGACTGGCAAGCCGGTAACAGATTTCTAATTGGATTTGTCTCCTGCTATTTTAATTTGGGGTGCTTGGCTGTCCAAGCATATTAGAGCAAGTCTGAGAGCCCCTAGAGTACCAGGAGTACAGTCACTAAAAACATGTATACGCACAGCAAGTTGCCTTTCATATTTACTCCCATACATGAACAGCCACGCTTGTCAAGTGAAGACAGGGAAGCACTTCTTTCCAGGTGTGTCCAAAAAATGTTTGGTATTTCTTTGTAATGTGTCATAATCCCACAGTGTGACTGACTAGCCCGGTGGTGTTTCAGAAAACCATCTGGTGGTGGGTTTTTTTTTTTTGTTGGGTTGTGGTTTTTTTTTAGGGATAGCTACAAGATATATAGTCTTCCTCACTAAAATAGACATTGCACTCAAGATGAACCTTACTTCTTCCAATTCCCTTTTCTGTGTGCCCTATAAAATGAAAAATTTTACAGCAAATCATCTGCTGAAAAAAAGTTACAGGAAAAAAAATATATCTGCACTGCAGGTACCAACTACGCATTAATTCAAGATTCAGCCCCTGCAAAGGTTGTTCCATGTGAGAGTACTTGGTCTACTGCAAGAGGCAGACACAGCTCTGCATAAGTGACGGGCTTAAAAATTGAGCCATACTCCCTCTGTATACTGGTGCTAAAACCTCTACAGATATCAGCAAACTATTCAAATGCCATGAGGGTTGTCTAGACATGTACGTAAATTATTTTTGAGGGGTACGTGAAATGTGGCTGGGGAGCAGGAAGCTCTTGGCTCTGTACTATTAGGAAGAGAAAGCTAGAAGGGCTCGTGGGCCATCAACACCAGCCCCCTCCTTACTGACAGTCGCAACCTTTACCATACATCAGCCCTGTCCCTCATAAAACTGGTTGTGTTTGTTGCCCATTATTCCCACTCCTCCTGCAGCTAGACATCTTCCATTAATTTCCAGCCTAAATTTATTCAAACCTAGCTTATACAGCCTTGTCCACCTGACAAAAACATCCTCTAAACTGTTTCCCCCCTTCTTTTCTTTATCCCCCGATGTACTTACACAGAGCAAACACATCCCCTCCGTCTTCATTTTGCTCAGCTTAACAAGCAGAGCTGCTCCAGCCTCTGGTGGGACCAGCTCTCCCGTCCCCCATCAGCCAGGCAGCCTTTCCAGTCATCTATTTCAGACCCGGCTGGGTTTTCCCCAAGCACGGGTAACCACAACCCCAGACAGATTTCAGCTGAGAACTTGACAGCACCTTTCACAACACACTGCATCACATTAACAGGTCAGAAGCATCCTGTGATCGCCCAAACGCCCCAAAGGTCTTTTTCTTCTTGTTGTTGTGGAATGATACTCATCTCATTAGTCCTCAGGACATGACCCTGAACTTGCACTACTCAATTTGATCCTAATTCTATTATTCTAGTCTTTGAGGTTATCTGATTCTGCCTAATTAATCCCATCCTCCTCAGTGTTGACACTGTCTCCCAGTTTTAGGTCATCAGCAAATTTCATTAGCACATTTTTACTTTTGTGCCAAAGTCATTAATGAAAATATTAAATAATATTCATCCAAAACCAGTCACTGAGGAACTCCACTGACAGTTACCCTCCAGCCCGAGACTCATTCTCTTTCAACACAACCTATTGTTCTCACATCTTTGGTCCACTCCTTAGACCCTCTACAGTTCTCCTATTAAATCCAATTATCCCTTGTTTAACTAATAATTGGTTTCCTGGAAACCCTGCTCTGTAATTTAGTCTTTGGAGACTAAATTAAATTTGTCTGTTTATGCAGGCAGGAAGGATTCACATTGCCCAGATTTGTGGGAAACGATCACTGGAGCATCGACACATGCATGGGGCAGCAGCCAAAACTGCCCTGACATCTTTTGCACGAGCAAGGACCACGCTCTGAGGCCAGCACCCTGCTTTACACCATCCGGGGGGGCTACCTACACCTAAATTTCCTCGGTGGCTTACCAACAAGGGTGGTCTGCCCTCTCCCTGTTCTTTGATTGAGGAACACGTTTCTCATCTGCAGTTTAAAAAAAAAAAAAAATTCATAAAATATCATGAGTATGAAATTTTCTAGATGAGTCCCCTGGGCAAAATAGGTATTCCTATAAGGATATTTTCACTGTTCCTTTTTCAGAAACGGCACCGACTTCGGTGAGGTTACACCAGGGATTAATTTGACCCACTCTTTGATACACTCAAAGCAAATCAATCTTTCATGGCTCTCAAGCTGTGAATACCTGCTCAAATAATTAAAACACTCAGCAGGGAACCTATTTAAAAGGTCATCTTTTAACAAAGATTAACTCAATTTTATCTCATACCCATAAAATTTGAGACAAAGTAACAGAAAGCAATGGATTAGCCAATGTGTGTCTCATATTAGTGTTAAAAAATGCTATTTATTTATTTATATAAAGAAATTACATATGTACCTTAAACTCATATCTCATGTAAAATTAATGGAGGATATTGCACTACTGGTCCCTCAGTGGAGGGTAAATAAAAGCATTTTACTTATTTATTTGTAACCAAATCTATATGAACAAGAACTGTTGTTACGCTGCAGCATGCTTAAATTCTACATATCCCCAGGTGCAGAGAGAGGATTATATGGTACTAATTTAAGCCTTTCTTTTGCAAAGCTTTTGTGCAGGCATCCAGCTTTCAAACCAAAGGAAGTCCTTTTTCGCACAGCAAATAGTTACACTGTGCAAGATGGAAAATGCCCCTCTTCATTTCTCTTTCCCTAAACATTTCCTAGGTAAGCAGCGTGTAGATGATATCTAATAGACTAATTCAACAACAGGGTGAGTTTTCACAGAATGCCACTGGGACAAGAGCAAGCCTTCAGTCCAAACCTGAAGTCTCCAAGCCTGGATGCTGTTCTTTAGGCATTCAATAGCAGCCCAAGGAAATAAAATTCAGTTTGCCAGTCTTATTTATGATCTGTACCTCAATCACTGATTGCCATCCTTCAAAAGTGAGACACCTCAAAACTACATAGTTTGTCTAGACAAACTGATTTATTTGAACTAATCCATTTAATCTATCATGATGGTCTTCATTTGATCATATAGTAGGCATGAAACCAATGGTTGAAAAACATCAGTACCTAAAAAGCAAAAACTGCACATTTCTGGAAGTAGATTTTCTTTTTTTTTTTTTTTTAAGACCTGTAGTTCCCGGACTTTTACTTCTCCCTTCTCTGAATAGGCAAATCCAAGCATCTGCTTTGAAAAGTTTGCAAGACTTGACAACATTTGAACTTTCCTTCAAATATCTTTAATTCTTAAGAACTTTTTTTTTTTTAAGTCCTTCTAAAAGTAAAAGTGAAGTCTCAAATCTTACATCCGCAATTCTCTAATAACTACATTTAAAAATCCAGTTTCAAAATACTGGTAAGTTGTATGTTGCTGCATTTATCCCAGACAGGAGATTTGTCTCTCAGACACCCTCAATGCCTTTATCCTAAGTGCTTCTAATTGGTATCATGCACTGGCATTTGGTTTCAAAGGGTCTGAAGGTGTGAAACAAGAATTAGTTTTTAGAGTATCAGACTTATTTCATTCAATTTACACAACTGTGAAATTATGGACTATCAAAGAGATATGGGCACTATTTCTTGTGGGAGTGAGATCTCAGAAGATGAGATTTTTATTTCCCACCTGGCTCTCAAAGAAAAAGAGAGAAAGAAAAACATTCTGAATCTAAATTTAATTCAACTCTTCAGAAAGGCTACTAATTTCATGCAGGAAAGAAAGGAGCACTGAAAATTAAGAGAGATGTTAGCAGAAAGCAAAATAGCTATTAATATGCTTGTCTCCAAGATCAAAAACAAACTCTTACAAGAGCTCGAGTGGATGAACCAAGACAAGATGCTAGGTTTTTAGCACTGCATTTCAGTAGCAATTGCTAAACCAATAGGAAATTTACTTGAAATATTACAGAATACCACAGTCAAATTATGAAATATTACACTGTAAAATGCAAAATACAACAGGACCCTTGCAAAACTAAATTACTGTCAGCCCCTACAAAAGAAAAAAATAAGTGTAATAAAAAAGAAATGCCATTTAAAAAAGCAGCACAGCAGCTTTTGCCAAACATTGAATGCCAGTGTTCATGAGCCCAGTTAAAAGAGGTCTTTTCATTCTTTTCTCAAAGCAATAAAGTGCAAGAACTCATCTCAATTTGTAAAAACGCTGAGCAGTAGGAACACCACCACTGTCTTTTCCATTTAGTAGACAATACACATTTGTGTAAGTTGGCTGAAGGGGAAAAAAAAAAAAAGGGAGCTAGAGTATATATTTCCATTAGTCTTAAGTTTGTGACTTTTCACCAAGATGTGGCTTACAGTCCATGCATCGTTCATCAGATAACTGCAGAGTTTAAGCCATAATCTCCCACAAATGAAATCACCACACACATGATAGATTGTGTAAAACTCAAATCTATGGGAAGCTTTTCCTTTCTTCACTAGAGTGGTAGAGCAGTGGCTTAAAAGCAAGTGAGGTGAAATTTAAAATGCTACATTAATTTTTAGTAATCAAAAAATGAAGCAAGTCATGATACAGCAGAAAATTGCAGGAGATACAGTTTTTGTTCCTACTTATTTCAGCAATATCCTCTCGTCTCTGAATTATTCTGAGCTATTCCCTACTATAACAGAGAAGATCTTTGCACTGATACAACACTTGGAGTTTTCCTTCAAGTACTCCGAGTTCTCCAACAGGCATTAGCACCTCCACCTTCAAAAGGTGACAAGCTGAGACTGGGGATTATTTAGTATTTACATTTAGACCGAAAAAATCTAGCTTTTTTACCAGAAAGGATTAATATGGGGGTTTTGTTTGGACTGTTTCTCCTCTAGGAAATAAATACTCCCCAGTAGCCTTCACCCATTGTAGAAGGAAATCTGCTGTCAGATAGCCAATCTTTAGTACACCAGACATGTACCTTTTGCAATGACAAGGCATGATGGAATCCATAAAAGTGACATATTGCTTCTAATGGGAGGAAAGACCTCAGAGACCACAGGTGTTTTTAAAGAATATATCAGGATGGTAACGTTTAAAAAAAAAAAAAAAGCAGCAATTAATCAGAACAATTCAAGAAAAGACCATTGCAAGTATAGCAAAGACCAAACACAAAAATTCAATACTGACTGTTTTGGCAAACAAAATTCTAAAATACGAAGCTACTTTTTGTGGGGTCTTAGGACCCACTGTACAAGCAGTAAAGTCTCGTGCTTTTCTGCCAAATAAACATATACAGCACATTTTCTGCAGCAAATTATTTTTAGGGGTTTTTTTTCTTTTAAAAGATTACTTTAAAAACAAAATACTTTTTTCTTCTAAAAGTTACTGGTTCTCTTAGATAGGCTTCACGGGTCATGTGTATTGCTCCTTTTTTGAAGATATTCAGCTCTAGGAGATAACACTTCAGTTACAACGCTTCTCTTGTTCAGCATGTAACAAGCTGTTGTCTGCAACTGTGCCCTCATAATTACCAAAAAAATCTTTATCTTTAACAGGAGAAAAGATATATGATGGGAGAAATGCTGCTAGGTCAAGATTAACGAGCAGAGGCAGAGAGAGTGCTGAGGTCTTTGCAAAAACCGAATGTTCCCTTCGGAGTGTATTTCATTGTCTGAGATCCAAACCTCTTCTCACTTGACCTTTAACAAATTTCTGAAACTCGTAGGGTCACAGCTCTTGCTGATCGTCTACTTGTCCTGCCTTACTTACCGCAACAACGGGGATCTACCTTTTGAGAGACGGATGATGGAAAGGAAAACTCAGCAGCTCATCTGAGAAGGGTAAATTTTACTCCTTTGGTAATGGATGAGAATTATATTCCCTGCCCCCTGCTCCTGCTTCATTAATCTCTCTTGCCATGCAAGAACTTCAGTTAAGAAACTAGCCTCTGTATTTCCCAGAACCCCCTTCCACTCACAGCACCCACACATGCAGGCTCTGCAGTGACGTTGATGTGCTTTTAGAGAAACATCAGTCCCAATGAAAATTTCTGGTCATTGAGGAAGTTTCAAAATTATTCTATATTGATCTTGAGAAATTAAATCAGACAGATACAAAACAAAGTAGCAATGAACTCGGGCAAAGACTAAATCAATGTGTAGTTGAAACATCGACATCAAGTGATGTTCGATGCTGCTTCATAACCCAATTCATCTCATGAAACCAGATATGATTGTTCACTACTGAAATTAAGGACAATACACTACTTCTTGGAAGCTAATATTGCAGCTAAGCTGAAGACTGCATGGAGGACCAAGGAAAAGAATAAATTCTTCTTCAGAGCCTATTGACTTGTAACATTTCTAATCAGAATTTCAAGGTATGTCAAAACAGTGACTGCAATATGAAATACAATGTCTCATTGGGATATTTGTGGACTGTGTGTGTTTTAAAAGCTCAAGAAATAACAGACAGTAAGCTAACACAGGAACATGGCAGTTATCAAAGAAGAACCCCTTATTGCTGCAGAATTTTTAGTAATTTTGGATTTATTTCACATTAAGTGAAAGCTAAGTTCACTTTCGGAGACAAATTCAGGAAAAATAAGAAAAGTGCTGACAGTTACTGTTGGACAATAAAAGAGGACCAATGATGAGAGGCTGGTCAAACCAAGGAGAAAAGCAGAAAATTCTGGAGGTACAACAAAAGGGGAAGGATGCGATAACAACTTCAAACAGGTAAAAGTCACTTCAAAGGAAAAGAATTTGTTCTACATCTCTGTCCATGGGGGACAGGACAAAAGTATTTGACTTCACATTTAACTTAACATTTCTAGCAACAATAATGACGTATTGGAAAACGCTGGCTGGGAAGCACGTGGAGACCACCAGTAGAGTCTAGATGGGCATCAGTGTGGGATAACATCAGCAGATCTGGATGTGCAAGTGGATCTCTGGTTTGGAACCCGACAATTCTGTCCCACCTTGCAGCCCATTAAGTTATGAGGCACATTTGTTTTTTGTTGGAAGCAGTGAAACAGAGATGCCATAGATTTTGCGCATCTGTGAACATCTCCCATCTGAAGGGCTTCCCATTTTTAGCATGAATGTTCTTTTCTGTGGAAACTTTTGACGTTGAGAGTCTAAAATTAAACAGTGTGAACAGAACCTCAGACTTGATCAAAACTGAATTCCTACCCAAAAAAAATTTAAGTACTCATTCTGTTTACATTCACATGACGTTTTATATTACATCTTTAAAAGGATAAAAAGAAAAGCTTTTCTTTTAAGTAGGTGAGTTGAAGGTTGAAGACAAGGTGGCATAACTGCATTTATTCTACATAATAAATGAAATACATGTGTTATTCTATGATTAGCCTTTAGATTCTAACTATACTTGACCCCTTTGGTTGTAATATTTTTGCTACTTGGGGATACGCTATCAATCCCTTTCACTCTGAGAAAGGTATCTAACAGTTTTCTTACATCACCTGTTTATTTTCTTTGCTTGCGACATTCTCAGCACTTGAACATAACATAATTAGGAATTTCCCTCAAAAATGTAAACAAAGCCCATTTGTTTCTAACTAATTCAATACATTTGGCACACGTTCCTTTGAAAAAATCATACTCTCCTTTGCAGCAGCTTAGGAGCCTAATTATAAATAGACTAGTCATCAAAAATGATACCTTTCCTGTAGTCCCAGGAACAAAACACACTCTCGGAGGCAATCTATTTCAGGAGATACAGTTTTCTGTGACTGCCATCCTTTCTCGCTCCTCCCCTGCACTTCTGAACATGCCGAGCAGCCTGTCCACATCCACGCTCTTACCCTGGATGCTCCCTTCAGCCTGGCTTCTGCCTGCTCCGTACTACATAATCTAGCCACAGTCTGGCAGTACCTCTCCCAAACTTGACTTCAAAGCCTATTTTTCAGCCTTATCCTCTTCTTTCTCTAATATCTCTCCATTTTTGTTAGGCATTTACTCTTGCCTAGACAGCTCAGCAGCCCATTCCAGTCCTTCCCTATCCAGCACAGTAACAGCAATCGCTCCACATTTTCACCACCCTTCCCTGGTTTTAACGTCAACCGCATCTGCGTATGCTCAGAGGTTACCACAACAAACATCATATACACAGGCAGACAAACTGCTTCCCAAACAAACTCTGCCCTCTTCCGTGGTACAGTATCACAGCCCATATTGCTCACCTCTTGCCAGGATCATCGGTTTTTCAGGCAGGGAGTGGGTCCCTCTATATGACTAGGTTGCTGAAAAGACACCACAGAAAATGTTACAATATACTAAAATTAGACCTCTTCTCAAAAAAAATTTTTTTCAAAAAACCCAACCAATTCAGCAGAAAGGCCAGGTTGCTCCTCTGTATCCAACAGCTTCAGTAAGTCATGCTATCAGACAAAGTCTGTTGACCTTCAGTTGGATGTTTCCAGTCTACAAGTGATACCACTGCAATAAGTCTGGAGACATTTCTAATTATTTATAAAGGATGAAGCTTCCAGAGGTGCTAAAGGCATAGACAAAACTTCTCACCCAGAAATGTTCCATATACACTGACCAACCTGCAGAGCTTTGCAAATCACGCTCAGGGACATTTTTCCTGGTTTTAGACTTTTAGTATCACATGGTTTGTGGAAAGTCACCATGCAACCACTGGTTGATGTGAAATGTTTATGGAAAAATTAAAGAAAACAGAAAATTTAATTCAGCCATAAACCCTGCTATGCCCATCAGCTCCAGTGGAATTGCAGCTATGCTTTCTTCCCCTTTGGTGGGACAGAGATTATGTAGATCACCTAACATAAAACTCACCTCAGAGCTTTACTAAATAGTGGGATAAACAGAGGCTTAATTGGAGCCCAGGAGGATTGAGCACGTCCCAGCTGTTGTTTGACCAATCTTTGCAGAGCATACCCACACTGCTGAAACCTGATGTTCCTTAATCAGCCCAGACCAGTCTAAGAAAGTTTTCTCTAATTGCTATGGAAGCCATTGAGACAACACATGTGCTAGAACCAGTGTGATAAATCCAACTGTACAATCTGGGGTGAGTGGTGGGAAATCACAGGAATACATTTTTCCTAGTATAGTGTCTATTATCTTCCAATTTACAGCTATATATATATGTAGGATTATAAATAACTATAAGTTTATTTATAAATCCACTAGAATTATAATAATTATGTTATGCATTATGAATATGTAAAGGATACAGACAAACTTCTAAAACACATGGGTAATGTAGCCATACATCTTTAACTAAAGCAGGATTAGCATTTAGATCAAATTGTTGCTTCGCTTATTTTGAAAGATTACATACAATTCAAAAACCCTTAATGTAGCAGAGACTCTGTCACCACAGTTCTTTCAATGTAGCAAATGAATGAATTACAGGGAGGCTCAATCCAGGCACATAGGCTGAGCAGGGATGCTGTACATAACCTGACTGCAGGAGATTAATTTCTTCAATCTCACTAAACAGGAACGAACCATTTCTAAAGTTTTATGTTACAGAAGGATGAACACAAGACAACAGTGCTTTATGTAAGGCAGCTTGTCTCCTAACTGTCCCCCTGGGTTTAAGCATCCCAATCTAGCTCAGACTACTTTTAAAGTCATATTAAAGTCTTATTATTAATTGCATCTTTACACATTCAAGTAACACAAAAAGAAACTACCCAAAAGCAGATTTTGTTGGCTCTACTGGCACGAATAATTTCCAGAGTTCTTTGCCCTTCCAGCATCCCTTTGAGGAGAATAAACTCAGTCTTTCTCCTTCCCTTTTAAATCTTCCCACTAAAATGGAGCGGCAAGTAAGATAGTAACTCCTCTTCTTTCAGTATTAACTGAGGACAAGAACACTGTGCTCTTCATTTATGTTTCATATTCTTACCCTTTACTTCTATTTTAAAAATTTCTGTTATCATTTCTGCTTTACTTTTCCCTAAACCTTTTCCTTTCAGGCTAACAATCTTCTGCTATCACGTACATTAGAAATCTTGGTAGAGCTGCACCGGTGCCCACACTTTTGTCAGTATAGGCTACATCCTAGGCAAATCTAAGTGTTAAAACCATTAATCCTTTTTCCCCAGCAACACCCAACAGTAAGATAACTTAAAGACTTTGCTCTCTTTATCACTGTACCGATAAAATCTGAAGTAGTGGTAAAGAAGTAAATGCACATTTTTTTTTTCTATGGGACTTCATTCTACAAGATCTTATTGGGAATTTCTCATGAACTGAATCTGAAACTTTGGTCCTTTACACCAAATAAACCCAGATCACAAGCCGGAACATTCGAATACTATGTTTTCTGTCTGCAGTCTGGACAGCCAGCAGGACATGCGTCCTTGCTAATCCAGAGGCGATAAATTCAGTAGCCCTTACCTGGCAAACCAAAAGACACTCATTTAACAAGTCATCTAACACCAAGCCATCAAAAACTCTGAAAACCCTATTGCCAAGTATTTATTACCCTAGTCACAGATACAAGAGACATAAAACACCACCAGTGTGGTTTATTTGAGGAGATTTTATAGCAGTCATTTTTATTGAAAGCTATATACAAATTGTGCAGCAGTACCATAATATGTTCAGATAATGAGTCATGCAATGACAGTAAACTTCTTGAGCCTTTGTTTATGCTATGTGAAAGGTTTTTCTATGAATTACATGTGGAAAAGTTGCGATGAAGTCTCAAGAAAGTACGGGAGCTGTGGGTTATGCAAATTAACCATAAAATGCTAGAGAAGTCAACATTATGTCACTGTCTTGATGGATAGAAATGTGTTTAGGGCTGACAGGCAATCTGAAAATTACCATTACATCTCATTTCCTCTTCTGAGAGTTTTTGTTCTTACCGAATGAGGAGGATCTTGAATATCCTGATCAAACAGCAGAAATTGGCTGCCATCTTCTGACACTTCACGGATAATGTACTGTAATTTTGCTGAAGTAATTGTCCTGATTCTGTTGTAGAAAAGCCCTTTCTAAGTTCCACCGGAGAATGAAATATTAGTCAGGACATGGGATATGATTGGTAATGGCCTTAAGAAAATTACAGCATAAAATCCTTCACTACCCACAAAATCACTTAAAGTTTTCAAAGTGAAGAGACCCGCTAAAAACAAAATAAAACACGCAAGAAAGGCTGCGACGTTGAAATCTCAAGAGTGCAAGGAGATTGGAGTCATTTTGTGGCATTTTGTGTTTATATTACAATTTTACACTGAAAAAAAATAAACTGTTAGTTTATCTATGTCCAATACAGACCACAATAAATGCTATGCTATCCTGTTTCAACTTTTCTTATATAGTTTTGAAAATAATTTAAGTGCTGTGGCCATGAATTTGCCCATATAGATATAAGGTTAAAGGAGCCTTACCATCGTCTCAGCATACATCTCTCTCATGCCTCAAGACAGAGGTGCACAGCACAACAGCCTGCCAACACAACACCGTGTATAGCAAAACAGAAATATAAAATTAGGATAAACTTAAGCCTACAGTTTTGCTTTGCTTAATTCTGCATTAGGGAAAATTAAGCAGCACGCTTCCTAATAGATTGAGTAATAGCATCCCTTAGGAGGAAAGTAAAGAGTCACTTGAACATTAAGTAGAGAAATATCTATATTATTATTGCAAAGACTGATCCTGCAGTTACAGGACAACAGGCAGCTTAGAGTGACATTTTCTTCTGTCATTGACTTCTCTCAGCAATGAAGGAACCCGATGCCTGGAACACCTCCAGATAGCTAGACTATTGGGTGTGCAGATACACGTGAGAATATTATTCATTGGTCACAGGAGAGCACAAACAGCAGGATGAGCTGCAAGAGGGATTTGTTATACATGGACCAGACATTTGGTCAGGATTTTATCTGTGTTTTTATCCTATTGACTTACATTTTTAGGGTTAATTTTTTAAAATTAAGGTTGTGTTACTGCAATCAAAAAGCGGTGTAGTTACAACCATCTATAGCCACACACATATGTTAAAAAAGCAGATTTTTCATTGCAAATATAGCTTCAGCCACAAGTCAGGTAAGAATCTCATTCTGTATCAACAGCTTTCATTCACCATATTAGCTCAGCTGCAAGAGTGAGTATTGATAAACTCCTTAAATCTTTTTACGTATCATCCCTTTCCCTGCTGACCACGATAGAGCAAACTGTTTCACTCGCTGTGTTCTCCTTTGCTCATCCACACAATCTGTTACACATGGACTGAGAAACAGACCGTCTATTCCAGATATTAATCCAAGACAAACAGAAAAATACTTTGAAAAGAAAATAGAGGTTGGAATAGATTTGTTATGGTAGTGGAAGAATAACTTTTTGTTGTTGCAGTGGAATTTGCAGGGGCTTTTAACTTTTTGAGAGGAGGGGCTAAATGATAGGAAATACTAATTTCAAAATTAATCAAGATTAAGCCACATTAAGTCGAGCAATTTATGTCCACTTATTCTAAATTTTACTTGATTTTGAGGAGAAAGAAAAGAGACAAGAATGAGAAGGTCTGTGCATGAGCCATGCTCAGCCCAATCAGGGGTACTGTATTCTTGTACACACACAAATGAACATCTGGGAGCAAAAAAACCAGAGTTTTTAAGGAGAAAATAAGCTAGAGGAGAAGAGTAGAAAGAAAGTGAGCACCCTGGAATGCATCTTTATACATGTATATGCATACACAAACATATTTAAGCATTTTATATTTTAGAGAGGACACTGCTGCACCTCAACCATCACTTGTTACACTTTGTAAACGTTGACTTTGTCGCCACAGCTATTTCTTTAGATTTCCTGGAAAGCACACAAACCAAGTATCTCACCTAGGTGTTGTACTCAACCAAATAGCATTGTCCTCAACAAAAGTTCATCCTCCAGCACCAAGTCTACTCTTCTCCCAAAACTGCAAAGAAACAGAAATTGCTGATGATGAAGCCTAGGGAGAGAGAGATACTTTGAATTTTCCAAAAGATGAAAAGTTTTCACATGGAGAAGGGGAGTAGAAGGAAATTCTCTCTATTAAGAGTAGGGTCCAGCTCAGTTTGCTTTCTCTGACTGAACTCTTGTGTATGCTTACAGAGAAAATGCATTCATTGTCTTGTTTACCAAACTATTCCAGTTCCTCAAGCTCTTTTGTTTTGCTTCCTGATTTTATAGGTAGAGCCTTGAAACGATGGCGTGATAACACGCCCTGTAAATTCTACCAAGTGGCTCCAAACACCACAATAATTCCCTAACACAAGGCTTTATTCCTGTTGGCTTTGCATAAGGAGTTCTTGCTCACAACCAGAGCAGGTAGCTTTGGTAACCAGTTTGGAGTCAAGATGCTGCATCACTGTGCTAAATGTATGTTTTTAAAACATTTGATTTTTTTTTCCTTTAGTGGCATCACTAGGTCTATATATAAAAATGTATTAATTAAATCAGTTTCATTAGAATACTGCTTTTTTTAATGCACACAACCCCTATCTTACTGCCTCAAAAGTTTCTTGGAGTTCAGCATAATGCCGGTGCTCTCCCAGGAGCATTTCAAACCTATGAGGATCGTGACCCCTCTCCACCGCAGCCAACTCCTATATTGCCCACCTTCGAATCAAGCAACACAGAAGATAATAATGATATTCATTACAGTCTGTTGATTATTAAAGAATTTTATTTCATTCTTGTTCCTCATAAGCTCCAACACACAGAGGGTGGGGGAAGTATACAATAACTGAAAGTATTGAGACTATATATTCACTGTATGCCATATTTATTCACACACTTCAAGTTTGACATACAGAATTATTAGGCTGTTTTATTGTCTCATGAAAAATATATTTAAAAATCTATCTTGAATACAACTTGCACTGACACAAAGTAGAAAGATCTAACATACTTTAAATAATTTAAACCCCAGGTCTTATGGAGCATTAACTTGTATCAGGAGGTACACACACACACAAATAAAAAATAAGACAGACACCTTTATGGAGTATTAACCAGCTCCAGGGAGGTGTGAAATGAAGAGGCTTACGTGACACGAAATGAAGATTTACATAATTAACCCATATGAAGTAGATGAAGTAGAGACAAATAATCCATAAAAGTTAAAACCTAGAGAAGTGGAATGAGATATTTTGAATGAATTAACACACAATGACAAAGTCAAAGAGAAGACGGACATATAGGAGATGTTAACTCACACCAGAGGGTTACGAAATATCTTTTTTTAAAGCATTTTAGAAGCTGTTACTATACTTTACCAAAAAAAAAAAAAAAAAACACACCCAAACTACTGTTTACAAGAAAATTAACTGGCCTTGCAAAATTGGGTACAGAGCACATAATTACTACCTGAGTTTAAGTAAAAGTTAACTGTAAAATTTTATTCTTTTCCACATCAAGAATTTGCCTGCAAGAGAAAGCAGTGCAGGAAAACCTGGATGTAAGTGTCCCCCACAGCACCTGATGGGAAGAGACAGCAGATTTCCCTGCTCTGCCCTGGAGCAGCTGGAATTCTGGTCCCACTCTGACAACATCAGCTCAGGGTACATGGAGCGGGCTGCGAGGGCAAGCGTGCAATAAGCAGGGGTTACCAGAAGCACAGTCATCAATAACCAAAATAGAAATAAATTCACGCAAGTAGAAAACACAGCTTTGGTCCCTGCTTTTAAAAACAGAAGGGTGCTTTGGAGAAATCGGTCGTGGATAACACAGACCTTGGAAGAAAATCTTTGAAGTTTTGCTTCTTGTCCATACTTTATCATCTCTTCCCCCCACTTCATCATCTTAAAAGGTACCTTTCGAACAGGGAAACATGTTCCCAGCTATTTCACACACGGTGGCCTTTCTGTAGCATTTAATCACATAGTTAATCTAAATCCTTCTAAGCTGTTACTATGCAAATAGTTGTTGAGATAATAGGATCGCTTGCATACTTTGAGTATCCTCTATGTGCAACCTTTGTCACTAGCACACCACAGGCTATAGTTCCATTTCTCACATTTATTTCCATGGGTCTTCTAGACATCTCTCTGGCCAGTTTCACACCTACTTCATCCCACCGGGAAGCCAAGAGACTTTGAATAAAGAAATGTTCTTCAGAAGCTAAACGAATAATGTTATACTAAAGTGTTAATTCATAAAGACAGACAAACATAGCTGGAAAACCTTTGCCATTTTTCTAAAAATTTTTCACAATGCTATTAGACATGTTTAAATACACTCATAGTATTTCACAGAAGATATTTTAGTTACATCTATACCATCCACACTTCCGCAGACATAGCAGTGCTAACTCCACATCAGAACATTCAGTATGACACAGTTTTTGAAAGTTTACAAGTTGTAGGGTGCATCCAAGTGGTACATGGTTGGATGGTGTCAGCCATAACTTGACACACAACAGTAGTCAGTCCAAGAAATACTGTATTTTCATTAACCGGTTGACTAGAACCCTCTCAAACAGTAAGGCACTGCTAGGACATGCAGAAATTATTGTGGCAAATAGAGATGCTGAACACCTATAACCACCCCCCAGTGAGTTTGACCAGTTTGGTGACACTCTGCACTGCTTTTAAAAAAATAAACAAAAAACAAAAAACCACCACACATGCACAACACACAACCCACCACATACCAAACCACCAAGCACTACTATAAATCAAGATAGGCAGTAAAACAAAGAAAGTATAGCTAGTCAAATTCTTACATCAGAAAGGTTGGAAGCCAAGCACTCAAATAGCAGTCCCCAACTATCTGTAAAACATGGAAAACTTTCCACAATGTTATTAGGCATTGCAAAACTCAGTAGTCCTCAAGCCCGTGTTAAGAATCACAAGTTTAACTTGGAGAATGTCAACACAAGTATCTCTTAACCCTTCATGAGTCATTGTTGCAAACAAATAAAATATCAAGACTATACATTGCAGTGAAAACTTAGATGGTGGGAAATTACCAAGAGGTTAATACTGCAAGTTGGGCAAGGGGAAGAGGGTGTTGATTCCCCC
>JAOBAS010000083.1:40430596-40441818 GCA_025311575.1 Elanoides forficatus
CCCCCCCCCCCCCCCCCCCCCCCCCCCCACAAAGAAAAATACATTTGACTACTGATATCTAAAGCATTTATACCACTTAATGAAACAAAATAGAACAGTAGAAGATATTCTGGCTTTAGGCTAAATTTACTAACAACTGAA
Source organism: Elanoides forficatus (assembly GCA_025311575.1). Classification (NCBI taxonomy): domain Eukaryota; kingdom Metazoa; phylum Chordata; class Aves; order Accipitriformes; family Accipitridae; genus Elanoides; species Elanoides forficatus. The sequence continues at coordinate 40,430,738 of JAOBAS010000083.1, forward strand.
TTCACCTTGGACTAATCAAGCTGGTCTGATTAGTCTGTTGTCTAATGGTGAAGCCTTTTGAGAGAGATTAAACCATTCCCATTTAGTTACTGGTACATTATCTGGTTAAAACAGAGCTTCTGTTCTTTCCTGTTTTGCCATGCACTGTACGATTTGGGGATTGTATGATCCTCGTGTATAAAACACTTAAGATACAAGTGACATTTAAATCTTGTGTAAGTGCTTTGGAATACTGATATCAATCAAGTTAGAAGCTAGAATATTCTGTTACTAGTTCAGAAAAAAGGAGAGTTCAGTATTAGAACATTGGTACAATTTAATAGAGCTCACTGGATGCAAATGGACATGGGGAACATGATACACAGTGAGAGCTGTTATTTAATGACTTCTTTATTACTTTTTAATCACTTTTTTGAAAGGGGTAAGCAATCAAAAATATTATCTGCAAATGGCACTAGCTGGATTTCTGGCGGTCCTGCTCAGGAGTATAAGGAAGAGTTTAACGGCAGAGGGAATCAATCACTGCCATATGCCGACACTGACATTGCACTGAATGGAAGAACTGACAAAACGTAAACCTTTTCTTCAAAAATGTCATCCTTTGCATTTTGTTTCCCCTCGGACTTCTGTCATATTAAAAAGCTGACTCTGCTCGAGAGGAAGCAAACGGCATGAAGACACCTCCATTCACAGGAGCTTGAAGGGTTGTCGGTGGTGGGAAGTGAAATCATCAGGTAGAGCAGAAAATCCATCACGTGGCAAGTTCCTGCTGCAAAGCAATAGAAAGCCCCTGTAATAGAAGACTGGAACCTCAGAAAGAAAAGTGTCAGGTTGAGAAATGCTTTGATGAAAATAATGCACAAATAAAAGGTAGAATGTTTGGGGAGAGGCAGCTGTGGAAAGGAATAATAAAAAAATTATACATAACAGAGGCTTCAGTAAGTGCTCAAAGCATGACGCAGACTAGACAAAGTTTCAAAACAACTGCTGGAACAATAATATGCAACCTAGCAAAATTGTGCTAAAATAAACCAACTTCAAATACCAGATCTGAATCCTCTTTACCTTGTTGCAACCTCCATTTCATGTCTGCAAGCTGTCTCTTCAGAGAAACACACACACCCAAAAAAGAGGAATTAGACTGCTCTCACTTTTGTACTGTTTCCCCAAGAGCGAGAAATTAATTTATAACTTCAAACTTGGTCGCAATGCCTATGTGATAGGGCAGATGCTACAGGCCTGAAAGCTGCTCTGAATAAGTAACTTCGGGCTTGATCCCATACCCTGGTTAGGGCCAGGAAAAAACACCCAGGAATAGTATTTCTCACTTTGCACACCTTTCTGGTATCACCAGCATTTGCCAACATTGGCCAAGTACTTCGGAGGGAACAATAAGCTGCCTCGCACTAAAACATTCAAGGTTTGTACAGAGCATCAACTCAGAGTGGACTAACCCACAGAGCCAGGTACGGGCTCGCTCAGCTGCCTGCTCGTGCAATCGCAAACACATCCTCAAAGCTTGGAATAGACTGGAATTACAGATTTTACTAAGCTTATTTACATATTGCAGTTAGCACTCCCAGCCCAATCCAAAGAGCCAGCATATCAAAACATAACTTTTTTGTTTGGTTGGTTTTTATACATGGTGCGCAGAGCAAATTATTCACGACCCTCCCTGCGGACAAGCCGTACGTTCCTCAGCGCTTCATCCAGAGCTGCACGCAACCGACCCTTCCTCTGCACGGCCCGGCGGCAACACCTCGGATAGCCCCGGAATTCACCCTGTCAAGATGCTGAAGGGCTATTTCAGGGTCCCAACAGTTCACGTCCCACATCTCCAAAACCCCCGCCCAGTGATAACCTGGAGCATCTGGAACCACTCGCCGCAAATGAGGTCTCGCTTCCCTGCATCGTGAAGCGAACCTGCGCTGAGCCTCTCTAGGAAAGTTCTCCCCAAAGGACAGGTTTGCCATCCAAAGATAAATCTCCTTTTCCTTTTGCATCCCGAGTTCATTCACGCTGATAGTAAAAACTCCCACAGGCTTTGGAGACCTCTTATAACACGTTACACATGTGGAGAGGCTCTAAAGAACAATTTGAGCTACACCTGAATGTGACAGCTCAATTTGGCTCTAAATAGCTCCTTACTATCCAAGGCATGGAATTGCAGATTTCTGTTCAATTGCACATTTTACCACACACTCCCCAGAAGTTAGGGAGTTGCTCTACAGCTTTCTGCTGGAGAGAAAAATGGTTTTATTTATTTTGATTAATAAAGACTTGCTCAGATAATGGCATTTCTAGCATTTGCAAATTTGAAAACACTGTAAATCCCCAAAGCTTCCCTGCTTTAAGTCTTTTAAATCTCAGGCAGATTTGAAGTCACTTTAAATCTCATGGAAAACGATTCGCCATAAATCCCAGCGCAGCCAGGGTGCATGGAACACATTTTGGCTGATAAGAATACCTTGTGAACACACAGCTATTGTAATGTCCAGCACAATTCAGCTCACGTCTGCTATAGACTTCATAGGATGGGCTGGTTCCAACAAAACAGTGAGGTGCTCCTAAAGCATTATAGAAAGAAAAAACATTTTCTGAAAGAATTTTTTTTTTCTTCCCCGCTAAACTTTTTTAATGTTTTCAGTGATGCTGATTTATTAGGATTGCTTGGGGAGACAGCACTCAGAAGCATCTTTTCCTGTAAAATCCCAATGACAGAGAATAACTTTTACATCTTTCAAACTGTCCACTGTGAAAGATTTTTTCATTGGGATGAAAGCGGTTAGGGATTTTCAGTTTCAGGGATTCAATATGGAATGATAACCCCTCCGAGAGCACACCTGGGCTTGGTTAGGAGCTCACAAACAATGAGGTGCTCCTAGATGGACAAGTTACTCTTTCAGTAGCAGATATTTCTGTTTAAATTAAATAACGACTACTGAAAAAATCCTGCCACTAGCAACTCACTGTATAAAAGCTCACTAGGATTTTTCTTCCTTGAACTGGGATCTGAAAGATCCAGCAAGGAAGCAATAAAGGGACAGAAAACTAATTAGCAGATCTTGAATGCAAACAGTATTTGCCATATCACACCCTGGACTTAAGGCAGAAGCGCTAACAGGTGGTAGCAACAACTTCCAGTGGAGCATAGAGATACAGCACAGGGACTGCACCGCAATCCCCTCTCCCTGCGCCCTGGCACGTGAAGGTGATGCTACGGTTGTTTTCCTGGAAAGCACGAACATGCCAGGAACGCCCAGATGGCAGGGAGAGCATCACCCTTCCCACCCTGTCCAACAGCCCCCTGGCCCAGCATACATAGGGCTTCTATAGCAGATTATTCTGTGTATTCAGCAATAAAGGAATAGCTATACTTCCTACACCAACTTGAAAAGTTTCGCCCCGTGCATATTTGGCTTTTATATAAAAGACAAGCCAAAATTGCTGGTTTTCCATTAAAATTACATGCAGAAAGAGCCAGGACCTTTTTTTTTTTTTTTTATCCAATACTGCTAAAAAGCATTTTTGTATCTGTTACACATTGTGTTAACATGTAAATGACAGCAGAAAACATTTTCTATCTTCATCAAAGCCCTTCCAGTGGCATTAAGCAGCTCCTTTGACAAATAAAGTCTCCACCAGGAGCCCGTCCGTGGGGGAAGCGCACATCTGGAGCGCCACGGGTTTGCAGCTGGCACACGCGCTGCAGACATCAGCTTACCTCCGTCAGGCTGCACACCCCTCACTTCAGAGTGCTCAACAAACTCTAAAGTACCCAGGAAATTAATAAGCACGTTATTATCTGGGGAAGGAAGCATTGCCTCTTGAATGCTTTTTTTTTGTAAACAAAGGGGGGGGGGTTAAATGGAGTTGAAATCTGAGTGCTATTTTCTGCACTGAATTCCTATAATTTCAGTTATTGGTGTCTGAGTTCACTTTAGGTACTGGAGTTGTTGAGATTCCTCTAATTTCAATTATAACTTGTTTACTCAGAACAAAGCAGAGATGTGGACACAACTCTAACTTGATACCTAGTTTGACCAAGCTGACAGTTCATTACTAAAAAAATATTTTTATTGTAAGTTACTTTTTTGCTCAACTGCTTCATTTTAGTTTTAGAATAACTTTCCAGTGCCCAAGATCTTTTTAGGTTTAGTTCTTGATTACTCTTTTTGGCTGCCAAGAGATGCTGTAACTCTAACTATGTTGCAGATGAATTTAGTCTCTATTGGGAATAGCAGCTCATACATGGGATTTATTTTTTCAGTTTTAGGGAAGGTTTTACGAACCTCTGAAAGACTATGTTTAGAAGCATTTCTTTAAGTTATTTTCTTTAAAGTCACTGAGTCAATTACAAGCAACTGAGTGGAAACATTTATTTTAAACACAGACAACAGTGAATAAGAAATGGGAAGATATATTTGGAAATAGCCAGAGAGATTGTGGCATAGCTGTTTATAACTGTGATTACTGCTTTAATAGCTTGGGGTTCTTTGCCACTATTGTTATTCAACTGAAAGTTAAGTTGTGCTCAGTTTCAAGCTATAAAGTCTCATTCAAGAATAAGAGTCACAATTCGGCACAGCCAAGCCCAAGCCCGGGCACATCACGGAGGCGTCCTCCTGCCTGTGGCCACTGAGCCGGACCTCGCAGGGCTGGATCCAGAGCAAAATTTCTGCTCCTTTTAAAGGGCATTGGAGCAAATCTCAAGGGAGAGGTCTGAAAGTCAACAGCACTCGGCAGCCCTGCCTGCATGGAGTTAAGAGAGGAGTTAAGGTAGAGTACAAAAGCTACGTTCAAAAGCCACACATAGAAGCTAATGGCACCAAGAACAGAGTGCCTGCTAGCTGGGAGTCTCCTTTTTGTGTGAAGATTGAACAACAATCAATCCATTTCAATTATTCTTCACATTGCCTCGAGTGCAGGAAGGTAAGGCTAAGCTTCTCATTTTGGCTCTAGGGTCATGCATTCAATAGGACTGTAAAGTGCTGCTACGTGGGAAGTTACTGGTCCCCATTATCTTTGATCATTAATATTCCAGATTAACAGTGAAAACACGAGCTAGAACACACTTGCCAAGAGATAAGTACAGGAGTTGGGCTGACCCCCCCCACCCCATCAGGCATTAATACAGCCGTCCCACTTCCAGCTTGCGAGTAGCTGGGTGGCAGCCAGCACTGGTGTCCCTGAGTTGTGTTTCACACTATCTCTATGGCTGTGCCTTAAGCCTGCAAAAATAAGTGTTCAAGCCAGGGAAGGACCCTCTGGAGTCAGTGACGTAAACCCCATGAGTAACAGAGCAGAAGCTACATGTATGCAGAAGCAAACACAGGATCAGCATCTAAAATCAATACCTTCATCTTTAGTCAAACCCGCAAATCAAACAGCCAGCTCCCTTCCAAAGAGCTCTATAGTCCTCCCACCGAGGAGCAGTTACCCTTAATCTCAATATCAAAAATAGTATTAAGACCACCTGGGCAGAAAACAGCACTCATACAGAAAGATCAGTGTGCTGTATTATCAAGATGCACAGCGATTCTCCCAAAGGAAAGCACATCACACTTCACCATTCATCGCAAGCCTGTTTGCCCAGTTTTCCAGAGCTTTATCAATGCATTTTGGAAGCATAAACTCCAAGTCTGATATTTATCACCAGCTTAGAAGACAAGCCGGGGCAGGGGCGAGGAATTGCTGGTTAATAGGCTCCTCAGTGAACTCCTACCAGTGCACAAGAAAAAAATTAATTTTTTTTTTTTTTAAGTTTAAGATACCTGAATATTATGTCATTCTGCACAGTTACTATACCATAGAACATGCACCGCTCTCACAGGTCGCAGCTGGACCTGAAGCATCCGACCCATTCATAAATACCATAGCCCTAATGTTAGGTCCAAATGTCTACTGCAATAGTTTTAAACACCAAGGTGATCCTGCAAATACATTTATTCCAATTCACCTCATAGAGTTAAATAACATTTCCAAGCTATAGCCACTGGAGGAGTGCTTTTAAATAAATTATTCATAAAACTGAAGTTGCAAAGTCTACCAAGCAAGACTCTTAATCCACAGTGCTTTCATCCAGATTCTTCTCTTCTGAAGTCACCAGTAGGGAAACCTTACGGAAAAGCCTTCAACGCTGAATGTACAATGCACTAAAGATGGCAAGTACCATTTTACCTTCATGAAACCCTGGTACTCCAGAGCTCTGAGCTTTCAGACACCATTTGTTGCACCTTGGTATCTTTATACAATAGCAGTGCAAGTAAAGCTACAGCCAATAGAGCCCGTGGCTACTTCTCGCACGCTAAATCCACATGAATAAATCTTATTAAGCTTAAAGGCAAGTGGTTACTGGACCCATTTGATAGATTTATTATCCCCAAAACCTAGTGCACTGATGTGAAATGCAAGTATGAATTGAATAGTTACACTGTACAGTCAGCTACCAGTTGTTTTATGGAAACAAGAACATTGCTAAGGTGCTCCATTGGGATATTTAACAAGTGTCAAAGCCTAAATTGAAAGAGACGTTTGTCTATGAGAGTCAATGAAGATATACGTCCTCATACCACAGCTAAATTTCACTCATACAGGAAAGTAAAGGAGGAAAAAAAAAAGCCTCCTCCCATTATGTTAATCAACTGTCTGTAGATGACACTACAGGACCCTGATAAAGCTACTACAGCTTTGAATTTGACCCTGCCTTGGTTGGGTGGTGGACCTGAGTCATCCAGAGGCATCTTCCAGCCTAAATCATTCAACAAATGTACTTCCAGCCAAGCCATGTCAGCCCCACCAGGAAGGCCCATTAGCCACAAGTCCTTGTCAAAGCATCTGATAAACTGGGGGCGAGGGGGGGGAACATGCCAAACACCTCTCAAGGAAGTCCTCACTTAAAAAGCAGATTGAATTTTCTAGGAATACTAGAGAGCAGCATTATGGTTTACCATAAAGTTTCAGTTTTCAAGAATTTGAGACACACACTACCTTTCTCTCCCCTAAAACTGTCTGACATTTGACAGCCAGTAATTAAATACTGTAAAAACAACCACCTCAGGGATGAAGAAAACTCAGCTACCTTGTAGAGGTGGTCTTTCACTAAAAGTCATGCTACCCATACTTTAAAGCCTTGCTCAACATAAGCGATCCTTACAACTGGCTTCAGTCTATTCTGCATGATGTAATTTCTTTCCTCAGTGATGTTAATAACACTTTTGTCTTCTCTTCATGCCCACGCTATTTACGTTCTGTCTCATAGCAAGGCATTTTGCTGGTGTCAGGACACGCAGATGAGTAACAAGACAGGATTTGTTCTTTCATACGTATAAACCACGTAAAAATCAGCTTTAAACCATTTGACTGTAAAGACTACTTCCATTAAGCTATACTGAATCAAAACCAAGATGTTCATCCCATCTTACTCCCATCTGCTTCCATGCATTTCAAAAAACATTACCATATTAGAGATTTCTAGTGAAAAAATAATTGTTGCTATTCTAAAATAGCTTAGGCTGGTACAAGTGTTACTGACAGTGTTTAAGAAGTCATTGCATTGCAGCCTAATGAGAAGTCTGTAATATAAGAGGTACCTTAGCAAGAAATATCATTTTACACTCATGTAAAGTTTGGCACTGTAGTAGGAACTAAAACCCCAGTATAGAGCTCTTCAGGGGCCATAGCCCAGCCCAGATCCAAATTCTGCATTTCTACAGTGTTTGTAATGGGCTGGTATTTCTGCAGTCAGCATGCACTTGCCAGTTGTGAAACTGTACAACATATGGAAAAAAGAGATTTAGGAAATGTGATGAATTTGTATACTAATAATCATTTTGTCCAAGAGAATTTCCAAAGTCCAGCTTACAGCTGAAAAGAGAAAATAATGTGGATACCCAATTTTGATCCTCTTTCACTATGATGACTTTTTTTTTTTTTTTTAAAGGCTGCATGATTATTCAAGTGGACAGATAAGTGGCGTCCACTGCATAGGAGCAGGAGGGGACATAGGCAGTCACAGCACAGGCAGGGCTTTCCAGTTTTTCCAGTTTGGGAAGCACCCACCAGTGCTGGGTGTCAGACTTTATCACTGGGGATTGGTGTCTTCAAATATAAGGTATGCTCAGGAGCAGATGCTACATGAGCTACAAGCAGACAGAAAAGCAAAAAAAAAAAAAAAAAAGTCATTTTCCAAGTATACACAGGGGTTGGGGAAAGGAGGGCAGAAACAAGTGCTATTCTCTCCCCTGCCCCAGAGACTCACAGCATAAAAACAACTTATTGATTAACCTCACACCATCCAAAACCTGTCTGCCTCTGACGAGCTACACCAGGGGAAATACCTTGTGAAAATGAGATTATTTTTTTTTTTTAGTAAATGGGAAAGCTCTAAGGCAGAGCTTTTAAGGGAGGCTTATGTCATCCTTCACAGTGGAGGCAATAGTTAAGGACACAAGACTAGAGCAGATTCAAATCCTAGCTTATTCAAAAATTAAAACAGATCTTCCAAAATAAGATAAGAACATGAAATTAAAGAGATCTAAAGTATCCATCAAGTTAATCACTTATAGTGCTTGCAAGCTCTTCCTGAAGAATGGAAAGCACAATTATTTCATAGTGCATCTTCCCAAAAAGCCTTCACACTGTTGCAAACAAGATCTTTACTGGTTTACGCATATTTTCTCAGCTGTCAGTCACCAGATCAATTGTGCTGTTCAGTTATTGGTTTCCACTCTTCATCCAACAGCTTCTGCCAATACCTCCGGGCCCAGGCAGGTTGCTCAGAGAGGACCCATTTCCAGTCCAAGTGCTTGGCTGCTGTATTTATAGAGTCACAGAATGGTTTGGGCTGGAAGGGACCTTAAAGACCATCTAGTCCCAACCCCCTGCCACGGGCAGGGACACCTTCCACCAGCCCAGGTTGCTCAAAGCCCCGTCCAACCTGGCCTGGAACACTGCCAGGGATGGGGCAGCCACAGCTCCTCTGGGCAACATCTCCCAGTGCCTCACCACCCTCACAGGGAAGAACTTCTTCCTTACATCTGATCTAAATCTACCCCCTTTCAGTTTAAAGCCATTACCCCTTGTCCTATCCCTACCTGCCCTTGTAAAAAGTCCCTCCCCAGCTTTCCTGTAGGCCCCCTTTAGGCACTGGAAGGCCACTATAAGGTCTCCCCAGAACCTTCTCTCCTCCAGGCTGACCAACCCCAACTCTCTCAGCCTGTCCTCATAGGAGAGGTGCTCCAGCCCTCTCGTCATCTTCGTGGCCTCCTCTGGACTCACTCCAACAGGCCCGTGCCCTTCTCATGTTGGGGGCCCCAGAACTGAACGCAGGACTGCAGGGGGGGGTCTCACCAGAGCAGCCATGTACCCTCACTACTCACAGCATCTATTTCTTCAGCTGGGTGAGAAAACCAAAGCTTCAAACCTTCTTGCACCAACACTAGGACATTGGTCCTAGTAGGGTCTTTCAGCCCAGAAAGGTCAGAGAAGTCAAATTCTGATATTCGCTCGGTTCATTAGTTAGATGAAGAATTAAGCAAAGGGAAAATATACTTTTAATGTATAACTTTCCACAGTCTCCAGTGCTTTGAGCATGCATTAGTTATGAAGTAAAGACACACAGTAACAGCTCCTCAGTGCCATACAAGCATATTTGAGGGCATGCAGAACATGGGCTCTGACATGCTTTCATTTACTTGGTAACTATAACCCTATTCTTGAAAATAACTTCCACATTGCCCCTCTTCTCCCTGCTTTTCCATCCAAAATGAGCTCTAGTGCAAATGAGGTACATGAATATCAGTACCTGCAAAGAAACTGAGAACATCCTTTCTTCATTCTCCAGGCAGTAAAATGGAAAACAGAAGCATCTCTCACATTGAAAACCCACTGAATTTACTTATGCTTTGGACTCCAGAAAGGCTAATACTTTTTTTTTTTTTTTAAAGACCACCTCTAATTATGTACCAGTAAGGTCTTACATGCAAAGAAAAACCTCGGAGTCCCCCACGTGGTCACACACTTCTTAAGAGTCTGGACTGCAGTGGTTTGGGAATAAGGTACATATATTGCATGCTGAGATTTCCGCTCCGACTCTCTGCATCCAGAGCTCTCACCATGGACACATATTCTCCGTGGTAAAACATTTAAGTCAAAGCAAAAAAAGTTCAGGGATTTGATCAACATTTATGAGTTCTTGGCACAATCCCTCTTGAAGACGCCTGCACGCTTTCGCAGGCCATACGTAGGTCTTCAGTGTGACATGCCACGATGACATGTGTCACGTAGTTTATTATATGGCTCCCAAACAGCAAGGCTGAGAGCGAGGAAGAAACAAGCAGGCACAGAGGTTGGTAGCAGGAAAGGCATCAGGAAATCCCATTCTTTATGTCCATGACAGCCCTAAAATATACCCGGGGAGCCACTGATAAGTATGAACCACCCCACTTGCAGACCCAAGCTTGGCCTTCCATGCCGTTTCTAGGGCATAAAGTCATAAATTGACTTTCCGTAAGTGGAAGGGACACCCTGGTAATGCCCCACCAACGTGACAGCCCCGAGGCCGGCACCCCCCAGCCTAGCCAAAATACCCGTTAGCAGCAAAGAGGACACAGCACATCTGCAGAAGACGGACAAAGCAGCGTGCTGTGCTGAGCCTTGCTGTTACAGGATACCTGTAGACAGGTTCATCATCTGAGCAGTCTATAATAACTCATCTAATTACATTGGAGACCAGAACCAGCCATACAGCCCCAACTCCAGTTTAAGGGCCTTCTCCGCACCCACCCCAAAGTCAGAACCAAAGGCAGGTCCTACACAGTAGCAGCTGTCTTGATTTTTCAGGGGACTTTGTAGGCCAGACCAGAATTTCTTCGAATTTGTTGGTCCGTTTGTAGCACCACATTGCCATCTGCTGTCCCTCGCCTTCTCTGGCAGCCTCGCCAATAACCAGGTGAAATACCGCAGCGCAGCTAGTGCAGTCTAAACAAAGCCGTTCAAAATGCATCCCTGAATGACTCCCTTTAGCCCCTTTCTAAGGTCTGTACATAACAGACTAGTGTTTTCTTAATTTCTTTCATACA
>JAOBAS010000083.1:40452139-40468612 GCA_025311575.1 Elanoides forficatus
CCTTAAGCACAAGAACGGTCCACCTCTACACTCAAGAAACGAAGCAGACATATCAGGAAGCCAGTTTGGCAAGACAGTCTCCACTCCCAAAAAGCCCCAGCCTGGGGGATATTATCCCTTTTATTAACCCACAACACAGCAGCCCTCAGGCTTTGCAGGTGGCCCTCGTTCTGGGGCAAACTCAGCTCAGCTGGTGAGCAAGGTGAGGCGCCTGAAAGCAAGTGTCGGCTCTCAGGAGGAGGAGGCATCTGGAAAACCACAGAACAAGAGCAAGAAGCACGGGGATATCCAAGTTACTCTGCGTAAGACAGTGCCTCCGATGTTCCTCTGGGCAAAAAACACAGCCCTGCCAATAAAATTATGAAAATAAGTGCTAATGTTATGGCATCTGTGTAACATCTGAGGCATGGATGAAAAGGCAAGAAAAATACCCAAAGAGAGGTGGTTCGCTCCAGAAATCAGAACAGCTTTGTAATCTCGTTAGAGCTGATTGCAACATGATTTGTGCCAGGCAAGAGTGAGTTCAGGGCTGCCTTGACACCACTCCAGGTACTTTATTTACTTTGAGGTGAAAGCCATGGTATCAAGCAAAGCTGTATCAGATAGGGGCTTTATCAAAGTATCAAGAATGATTTTCCTTCCCACTCGGATTTCTGAGATTAGGAAGAGTGCTGGCAGCAAGGAGTCGTGACTGCTCAGGATCCTTCCATCTGATATCCCTCACTCCCCCTGGTTTTATACAGAGGACTTAGTTGCCTAATTTAGGGCTCCAGTATGTTTTCGCTAGCAAGGCTCCCAAATTCTTCTGTAGATTTAGCCCTCAACATCCTAATTAAAGAAGCAGCTGCTTTTTATGGCCTTATGTCAGCTTGGAATAATTTTTCTTGGTTATTGAAAACAGCTGCTCTTCTGATTAGTACACTGAGCATTTATTTTCTCTTACACCAGTGTCAAACTGCTTCATCGCAGCATAGACAGGAGACAGTTTTACAAAATAAATCTGTGCTAAGTAGAAGTGAAATGGAACAAATATTTTGGCATTTTTAGCAGTGCTACATAACGAGACAAAGCACATCCTCAATCAAATCATTTACTTTTGTTCTGACACGACATGAAAAATGAGGAAAACCATATAAAAATGAGGGCTTCTTTAATACTTCAAACAGTTACCTTCAGTTAAAAGTTGTTGCAGCAGAACGCTTCACCAAAGTACCCCACAGCAGCAAGACTGCAAATGCCACTGCAAAAAAAAAAAAAATGACTTTTTACAATGGAAAATGGCTTGGATTAAAGTTTTCCAGCCAAATGGTCTCAGGCAGGAAAGGGTAAAGCCTGGGTTGCAGCAGCTCTGCCCTTCTCCTTCATTTCAGCCCTCCTGCAGATCTGCTGTGTTTAAAACTCTGAAACCCTTTGAGCAGGGAGCTTTCACATGGCCTTTAAAAGATGGAAAAAGCCTACCGAGACACCAGCCCCCTGAGTCTCTGCTTGTAAAAGGAGGAGGTGTCTACATTTGTTTGTGTGAAAATTTCAAGTAATTGGGGTCAATTTTTGAGCCCAGTTGTGGACTGATCTGATTAAAGGTACTTGGTTAACATGCAACACATGGTTTGGCCAAGATACCGAAGCAGAAAAAATAGTAATGTAGAGAAACAGTATTTTCCAGGTGTTATTGTTAATTCAATTTGATATTAGATAACTCCCACTCTACAAAGATCCCTATTAATCCAAACCACCCCTCACTGTGCTTAACACACTCAACTTTACAAGATACTTGTTTAATGTATTTTAATTAAATTTTTAAAAAAAACACCTGCTTTCAGAATAAACATCAACACTTCAAATGAAACTGAAAGTACCACTGGCACAGCCATAGACCCTAAGAAACCTATGAATATGAAGGAGCTGTGTGTTATTTCAGTAATTTGTATGCATGCTTCTTGCCTTCCCGGTCAGGGTTTCAGGCAGAAATCCCTTCTGGGATTTGGTGTTTGGTTAATCATAAAATATGCCCTTAGCACGGGAGCCAGAACCAACTACCGTTACAGCCTTCCCATATCCGCTATGGGGGTTTAGAAATCAGTGGGATTGTGTCCTGGGCATCCCGTGTCCTGCCCCAGGCTCTGTGAGTCTGGACCTTTGCATAGCCTGGATTGTCTCCAGCTGCTCCTATTTACCTGCTCTCAGAGCACCTTTGCAGGATTTAAGCAGCTCAAAGTCTCCTAATCTGGTTGTCCCTTCCACGGGTATATTTTATGCAAAGATTTTTGGAAGGAAGCAGGTGCTCTTCCAGCTTGCACTGTGCTGCCAGCTCCTCTTTTCTCTAGAGGACCAGGCAATTAATTTACGAAGAGGATTAGATCTGAGCAGATTCTTGAGAGACTCTGAATTTTTGCATTGCTTTCTCAAGAGCATTTGTAGAGGTTATTTATACAAAAAGTGTAAGAAACTTCAGCAGGAGAAGAGAAAATTGCTAGTCAGATGTCCATATACCACCATCTGTTACAGGGGCCGTATGGGAAGCAGCATGAAGGCGCAACAAAAGAATTGAGGGTGTTGTGACAGCAGGAATCCAAAATTATTATTACAACTTCTTGGTTTTCCTCAATATTTAACAGCTGCCAGAGAATTCATAAACCAAAATCTGCATCTTTTATATACTTAGTACTCTGGATTTGAACTACATAGGACCTAACTCAGATTAAGCACCAAATTAAGTACCAACTTTTTGACAAAGCCAGTACAGCTCACATTTGAATTGCTGATATTGAAAGAGGGCTGCAAAGCTGATGAGTTGAAGGACCCTTTACATTTACTGGATAGATAGGATCAGCCTTTTTAAATTGCCTTGTTTTTTATCTTAAAATTTAACAGTAGTTCTCTGCTGTTAATTTTCTGACTGGATAAAAAACGTCTCGGGAACTCTTCATCTTGGTGCCATGTAAGAAGAAGACATTAGGGACAGGGACATGATTTATGATGGTATTTAAATACGGTATGGAAAGCACCATGGCAATTTTAGCAAGGAAACCGAGACAAATGGAAATAGTAGCCTAATTCACCCTGCTCGTGTTGGGATCAGACCCAGCATTCATCAAATCACTGGGAAAACGTCCCGGGTTTGTGACTGCCTGAGAAGACAAGTAAATCCCAGTGCCACTGAAGGCTAACTATGGGACCTGAGTTTTATTTCTAAAAAAAAAAGAGTGATTGGAACAATTTTGTGCGCCACAGTTAATATGCCAAAGGTGGCATAAAGTTACGACGATGAGAGAAGGTGCATTAATAAGGAAATATATCCAATCTGACAGCCAGAGATTATTTAATGTCATACTTTTATTTCACAGGATTTAGTTCCATTTTGGTAAACCAGCTTTTTAAAAATGTGCCCACAAGTCCACCGGGCCGTCACAACGCCTCAGGACTCGAGCGAGTGCCAAAGCCTGCTCCTGGCTGCCTCCTCCTCCTCCTCCTCCTCCCCGCAGCCGAGGGCCAACCCCGCAGCATCAGCTGAATCATCAGCGGCTCAGAAACAGGTCGTTTCTGAGTAGCCTAATGAGGTGGATTATGCATCTCTCAGTTACTTTTGAAAGTGTCAGATATATTTTTGCCTAAGGACAATAGTTAGGGTTTTTTTACACTGATCAAATAGCTCTAATACTCTTTTAGAGAAACCTTTATATAATTCATGACCAACTCTAAAGTACTAGATAATACTGATTCAATGATAAAACAACTTTAAATCTTTTCATATTATTTCAAGAAACCTACTGCTCATGTTCACATCTGATTAAGCTCTATAAATCAAACTCTGCAATCTTTACCAAAACCAATGGTTATGAGCACTGATTTCCAGAGGAGTTCTGACCATGCCAGGATTGCAGGAGCAGGCGTGATTAAAATTGCAGTTGGACAATGAGTTTCATTACATAATTTGAATAGGCTAATCACAAACCTGAAGTCTGTGATATGAAATCCCCTCCCCATGCCAGTCCTGCTGGCATTTGGACAATGGTTTCTCTTAGCCATCACCCACCTGCGCAAAGGACGTGCCGCTTCTTGGGGCTGCTAGTTAAAACTAATCCAGACATTGCAAATATAAATATTTTTGTTAAAAGCTCACGAAACCTAGCAACTAAACCAATATGCTAAACTGATGCTCATTTCTCCTCTCACGGGCAGAGGGAAAGGCATGTTTCTCAGTACCATCTTTGCCCTTGAAATCTACAGCAGGATCTCAAAAACATCTGGATACAGAAGAAACCCCGTAAAGATGCTGTCGTCTTCAGCACTGACGTAGACCCCGTTCCAGTCCCGCGCAACCTCCAGCCACACCTGGTCGCCTGCACTCAGCTTCAGGACTGTCAAGAAGGACGCCTGGTCGATCTCCTGGCCGTAGAGCGTCTCACGGGCTTTGGCCACCTTCCTGCTGCGGGCGACGAGGCTGACGCGGGCCGGACGCCCTCTCACCGTCAGGTGGTAAGCGAAGACGTACGCCCCGGGCACGCTGCAGTTGAATTTCCCAGTGGAAGGGTTGTAATCTTCTTGGTCATTGTACAATATCTTGTCAAATCTAATGGGGACGTTGGGTGGAGGGAAGGGCTTGGACAAGCCGGCACTGAACGCCGATCGTAGGAGCTTTGCGGTGTCCCCTCGGGCACCCTTCGCCCCACGGGAGCCTTTCTTTCCCGGAGCCCCTCGGCCCCCCTTGCTGCCAGCAACCCCCTTGGGCCCAGAAGGTCCTGTCATGCCGGCGGGTCCCAGGTCCCCTTTTTCACCCTTACTTCCTTGCTCGCCCTTTTCTCCCTGTTTTCCATCCACCCCCTGAATACCCTCAACCCCCATTTCCCCTTTGCTCCCTTTTTCTCCCTTTGTCCCCCCTTCCCCTCTTTCTCCCTTCGCACCTCTTCCCCCCGGCTCCCCGCAGTACCCCTTCTCCCCTGTGTCTCCCTTTTCCCCTTTGTCACCCTGTTCTCCGTCCACTCCCGGGTCTCCAGCATCCCCCCTATCTCCCTTTTCTCCTTTGGTCCCGTTCTCACAAGTGTCCCCTTTGGACCCCTTTTGTCCCTTCAGTCCAGGGAAGCCATAGTTGCCCTTATTGCCTTTTACTCCAGCTTCACCTAGGAAAAGGGCAAAGTGGGGGCGGGGAGGGGGGAAGATTAAAAACATTAGTATTGGATTGCTTTGGAGATGGAGGGACATCACCAACAGCAAAGGGAAAGGTCAGAGCAATATTCCTGGGTTTCCCAGCCCCTGTTACGTACCTTGCAGCCCAGGTTTGCCTGGATAACCGGGGTTTCCACTTACTCCTCGCTCGCCTTGCTCTCCTTTGCCTCCTAGGACATTTCACCATTAATATACTGTTGGTGGTGGTGTCTGCAGCACAGCAATCATTACACAGAAGATGACTGGTACCATTTCACATGTGTCCCTCACCTCATTAATAAAATAGACATAAGCAATGTGTGTTTTCAAGAAATGCCTTCAGAAACCTCGGCTGAATCTCACAGCACTAAGCACCATCACGCAGACAACTGCATCTCACTCGAACAATGAATTTCTGACTCTAATCAGCGCCTTGTTGGGAGGTGGTTGCTGCTGTTGTCCTGGTTTCAGCTGGGACAGAGTTAGTTTTCTTCCTAGTAGTTGGTACAGTGCTGTATTTTGGATTTAGTATGAGAATAGTGTTGATAACACGCTGATGTTTTAGTTGTTGCTAAGTACTGTTTATCCCAAGTAAAGGATTTTTCAGTTTCCCATGCTCTGCAAATGAGCAGGTGCACAAGAAGCTGGGAGGGAGCACGGCCAGGACAGTTGACCCGAACTAGCCAAAGGGATATTCCGTACCATAGGATGTCATGCTCGGTATATAAACTCAGGGACTTGGCCAGGAGGGGCTGATCGCTGCTCAGGGACTGGCTGGGCATTGGACAGCGAGTGGTGAGCAACTGTGTTGTGCATCACTTGTTTTTCTTGGGGTTTATTTCCCTCTCTCTTTATTATCTTCCTTTTCATTACAATTTAAATTTATTATTGTTGTTGTTATATTATTCTTATCTCAACCCTAAGTTTTACTTTTTTTCCAATTCTCCTCACCATCCCACTGGGGGCGGGGAGGAGTGAGCGAGCGAGCGGCTATGTGGTGCTTAGTTGCCAACTGGGGTTAAACCATGACAGCTGTTTAATGGCAAAATGGAGGAGATTACAGCTCTGCATTTCTCACTCCAGGATTGCCAAAAGTCTTGAACAAGAAGTGGATCAAAGCCTAAGAGACTGCACTGACTGAACCGCACAGCACGCTGCTGCTGTTACACCCATTATCAGCTTTGCTGTGTGTTTCTCCGCGACCAAAGGCAGCCGCAGGATCCTACCAGTGGTGTGTGTCAGCAGGACAGAGCTGCTCTGAGCCTGAAATGAAGGGCAGGGTTTCCTTTCCATTACTACTGATGGATAATAATTGCTCTCCATCTTAGCTGAAATCATTTTGCCTGAGATACTTAAATGGAAATGCAGCTTCTACATCTGTGCGGAGCTTCCATGGTAGTTTTTTCCTGCTTACTTCCCTAACCCAAGGCAAACTGAACTCAGTTTTTAAACTCCCGTTCAGAACAAGGAGTTTCAAGTGAGATCTTTATGAGCGGCTGTTCCTATACTGCCCACACATATGCTACCACCATCTGAGTTATTGTCCCTGCACTAATGCCAGCTAAATCTCACCAGGTGCCAATCCATACCAGTATACATTTCCTTTGAAAAATACTTTTTCCTATAATTTTGTGGTATTCGATGAGGACAACAGCATCTGTTTTCAAAATGAGCAGTTAATCTGCTTTACCTCTTTCTCCTTTAGAACCCTTTGGACCTTGAGGACCTGGGGTTCCTGGCAGACCTTGCAGACCAGCATCTCCCTTCTCCCCCTTGGGACCTGTAACGTAATCACATCAACAAAATTATCTTAGTAACTCAAAGGTTTAACTTTATAAGGAGAATTTGCAATAATAGCTAAGCAATGTGTCATTGAGGAATGCATGTAAGGAAAACTCTGTTTCCATCACCCTGAGAGGAGCTGGCTATTTTATCTGACACCATACAACCAAAGCAAAGCAAACGTGAGACAGAGGGGTTTGGCCTGAGCCCTGCTCCCCTACGCCTTGCAGACACTGCAGCTGAAACCCTACAGCAGGGCGAAAGGTGAGGGGTGATGGGGCAACACCGCACTGCTCCTGCTGAAATTAGTGGGGTGCATGCTCACAGGTCCCCTGGTCAGGCACGCAGATCCCCAGTCTTTGCCTTTCAGCTACTGCAATCCCCAAATCTTACAGATCTTCATTTCACTCTCGGCTGTAGTTAAAGACTTTTTAAAACCAACTTTCAGCTGCCTCAGAGCCACAGGAGCTCAGACATTCATAAAACATCAGAAGTAATCTGTCTTCAATATTTGAGCACATCTAAGGAGCTCCCATAGCTTCATAATTGCCTCCCTCCTTAAAAAGAATTAAGTCTGCAAATACCAAAGTGAAACCTGGCAGACACCTCCATGCTGCATAAAGGATGGGTTGAAAGGCAAACATGCTGTCTTCATTTTTTTTTTTTACTTTTTCATCCACTTAGGAATCTAGAAACTCCTGGTGCACATCTGGGAGCAGACTATGGCAGCTTCAATCATCACAACACAACCCATTTGACACAAGGACTTTTCCATCAGCACTCGAGACGTATAAGTGCAAACTCCCTTTGCAGCCACTATAATTTCCATTAGCCAATCCCTCCCGAGCTATGGGAAGTGAAAATCCCTCGAGTACATTGTATTAAAAAAAAATTATTTCATGATTTTACCACCTTTCCTCAGATGAATACTTTCTATCTCCAATATTAGTGCTATTAAAGTGAACATTCGCAGACTAATACACTATTCATTATAGCAGTATTAGAATTAGGTGCTATATAGATATATATTTTAGCAGTAGAAAAAAAGAGACAAAGTATGTCTTATAAAATATTTAGGTGCTCTACACAGAGCTGCCTCTTGTGAGAGCAAGTGTTTATTTTAAATTTGAACCTAAAATTATTTTTGTATTTAACTTCCTCCCTTCCAAGGGGAAAAAAAAATCCAAGAAAAAGAGGCTTTTATCATAAACCTTCAGCAAAGATACAAAGCTGCTTGCAGATAGTTTTGAGGGTCATAAAACCATGAAGTGAATGTGAAAGTAAATCTGTGACCCCCAGGAGATCACACACAGGGACAGAGACTCAAAAAGCGTGGCCACGTGGGGCGGCAGTGATGTGGTATGGGGCCGGCTCTGCATGTGCTCCCACACCAGTGTGGTCCCCAAAGTGAGTGCTATGGGAAGGAAGCTCCTTTTTGGGGCTTTCCCACTCATACTGGTGTTTTATAACTTCTGGGATGTGGCTAGCATGCACTTTTTTGCTCCGGCTTTACACGAGGTATAATCACATTTGGCATTTGCTGCACAAGTCTTGACGACTCATTTCTTGAAGGAAAAGCAGGAGTCTCCTTGATACGGTTTATGTATTTTAACTAAGAGTGGTGAGACCATACCTGGGGGTCCCTGCTCTCCAGGCTGCCCCCAGGGCCCCGCAGCAGGCGGGCAGCAGTCACAGCAGTTGAAGAAGAAATCAGCTGTGTCAAGTGTGTAGTTCTCGAAGGGGAAGAGCGTGGTGGGCCCTTGGGTTGTGGGGCTTGGGGTGGGTAACTTGGCTCTGCCCGGTGCTGCCGCGAACGGGCTTTTCCCCGTGAGAGGGGTGAGGGGGGTGCGAGAGGCACCGTTGCCCACCAGCTGTAAGGGCTTTGTCTTCGTGTACTTCACAGCTGGGGTCACCTTCACTCCCGCGTGCACGGGGATAACAACCAACAGCACAAATGCCAAGATGGGCCCCGGTGAGCTCCACATGTTGGCAGCTGTAGGAAAAGACGAACACAATTAATTGCTGCACAACACCCTTTGCATTCGCATGTTCCCCACAAAGCCAGAAGACCTGCCTGAGTTAGCGTCATCTGCCTGGAGGACTACGTTACAGAGCCTCACTTTTTATGGGGAAAGTAAAGCAAAGTTAACAAAACCTCCTGCCCGCTCACCCCTATCGACCAGCACCCCACAGAGCACTTGCCATCCAGCTGCTCCTGTTAGCTGTGGTTGGAAGTGCTCCCACAGGTATCAACAGAAGTTCGAGGGACTGACTGAGAGTTACACGATCACTGGGACACATGATGTCTCTCTTCCAAGTGCATAGTTAGGAATAATTCAATAATGATTTCAGAGTCCAACACAACTGCACACTATAAAAAGTTTTACTCTAAAAGAATAAATGCAAATGATGAAACATCAAATATTCAAAAACTTTTATGTCGATTTTTTCTTTGTTACTGACTGATTTTCTGGACTTACATATTCTTTTAGTGTAAACTTTCAGGTCCGTTCTTTTTATTTTTAAAGCGTTGATTTAGCTGAACCAGGAAGAAAGACCAAAGTAAGAAGCACACATTTTTTCCTATAGGACAGATGACACCTCTCAGATGACTTGTCATATAAAGCATCTTTGTTTCTTTTTTAAACCAGTGTACTGACCTGTAAATACAAACGGAACAGACTCCCTTTCTTGCTGAACCTGTAATCTAACCTTCCTTAGCAGCTAAGGCACTTCATTACATGAAAAAGTCACCAGGAGAAACTCTGACTATCCTTGCCATCCAGAGGGCAAAAGGAGGTCCGACTCAAAGTCAGGTATTTGGGGGCCGTATTATAATCTTTCCATCTTTAAGAATTCAGTTTTAGAGAAAAGGGTCATGATTTTTTTCCATTTTCACACAACAACAAATCATTTAATGGAAAACTGATTTTCCACACAAAATCCCCAGCGATCACTGCTGCCCGTTGCTGCCGTTCAACCCATTCTTCACCCCCTCGGCTCCAGTAAAGGATAAATTATCCCTTCTCCATGCCTGTGTCGCACTAGGACAGGATACCGGGCACTGATTTTTGTCATAGGCTCGTATTTGCTCCCAAACAGCCCCTGCCAACCTTACCATGCAGAGTTTAACGCCGGGGCGGTTGGCACGGGACGGCAGCCCTCAGCACAGACAGGCAGAGAGGAGCCAGACCTGACAGCCAGCAGCGGGGAAGCAGCCGCAGTCGCAGGGAAGGAGGGTCATCTGCCGTCTAGAAAGAGGAAAAAAAGCACCAAATTCTCCTGGTGAAGAATATACTCATGCAGGAGTGTTTTGGAGATAACTAAATAAACCCATAACTTGCACACGCCTAAAGCCAGCAGCAGAAAGAAACCGCGACCTTAGAGACCTAGTAACTTTATGGGGAAATGGTGAATCAGCCTTCAAATCAAAACCGTTTCTATGTTTTACTGTCACAAACCACTTCTGCAACAAAAAAACAGACACTCCAAAACAAGACACTCTCCCGTTATGTAGCCAGATTGATGGACTGCTGTCAAATACTGGAAAAACATAATTAATAAAAAAATAATACCTTACCAGTCTGTTTAGAAAATAAATTGCTCAGACCAAGGAATTGTTAAACAGATTTTCATTATAATGGGCAAGACTGTTCCTAAAATAATTGTTCCTAAAATAATTGTGCCTAAATATATAAATGCATTTTAATAAAACTGAAATTTTGGACTTTTTCATTACATTAGCTTACCACCACTGATTCTAAAATCATTCATTTCTTTCCCCCCACTAGGAAAGATTATGATTCACAGTGGACACAAAATACGAAGAATTAAACTTTGCTGCAATGACATCTCGTTCAGTACATCTATATTTAATTGGATCTAAATATCTACTAATCGTTAGCATGTGTCCCATAATAACATTGTAATAATACACTGGTCCTTTTGTTTGGCCCCTAAAATTATAGTATTTAGATATTCCAGTTCACAACAGGTATTTATACCCCAATGTCCCAGCTTTAAGTATCAGGGAGATGACTGCACTTTCTGTTAATTAATTATTTCAAGTTCTTATACAGGGGAAGAAAAACACTAGTCCTCATGCAGCTATACATTCATTACAGACAGTGACTTTTCTTGAGACAAATTATATTGCCACTACATCTTAAATTCTGCGACTTCATTGCAGATATCCCACCTGAAGACTAAAAGAACAGTGCGTGCTGTCTCCTACCTTATAAACGGTCCTGCTCTCAGGACGACCCTCCCTCAATGGCACTTTGGAAAAAACAACCTTATTTTCGGAGAGAATCAGTTTTATTTGTGTAACAGCTGCTCCCATGGCCAATGAGAGCCTGCACGGTGTGGGAAGAAGGGGGGATTGGCAAAGTCCCCTGAAAAGAGCAAGGTGACACTGAAATCTGAGGAAATTCAAACGCTTTCCCCGGGCTAGGACGTTGCTCTTCACATGGGACTTTTTTGGCTTTTCTCCCCCCACCAGTTTTTGGAGCTTTAGGGACACTCTTCTTTCAACTCTTTCAACTCGCAGCATCATGTTTTGGTACCATCAGACTCAGTGTGAATTTGTCCATTTGCTTCAGCAGGGTCCAGGTTTCCCTCTCAGTATTTAGTGTGCAGAGTTTGGCATCACAGTCCCCTCCTTGCAGTGGTAGTTTAGAAGGGGTAAAAGAGAAATGACATAAATAGCTGTAGGGGATCATGAGTGCATGTGTGCGTGTACCCGCACAGAAATGCAGCGAAAGGGGAATTCAGCCTCAAATCCAGGCTGTCCCAGGTAAATGCAGAGATGGAGCAAGCAATCTTTCTTCTCTCTCCATCTCCAGTGCACAGCAAGGTACCTGCGGGCAGCCATGCTGCACAGCGAGGCGGCAGAACAAAACCCCACTGGGAAAAGGGACAAATCCATCCCAAAAGGGCTGCTACAACGTTGTTCTTATTGGAACGGATAACCCCTCTGGATTTCATAGGCTAATTGATTTTCCTCGCTCTTTCTCAGCAATCACAGCACTCATTTCCTTCCCTGGTGACCTTAAAATGGGCCAGCATTTATTCTTAGATTTCCCAACCTGGTTCAGAGTGCAGTATGAAACGCGGGAATGTGAGGCTGCCTTTCATTGCCTTGTCTTGGTGAAATATGAGCAAGGAAACCATCTCATTCCATCCGTCCGAATTTACTACATACCAGTACACTCAAAGCTCAGCTGCCAGACAAGAAAGGCTGCTTGTTTCAAGCAGGCTAGAGAAAACAATCAATTCTCCTTTAATGTAAGTGGAGAGAATTGTAATCCTCCATGATCCATTTGCGACCACCCTTTCCTGCACATTAGTCTACAGCTTTCAGCAATGAAAAGTTGATTAAGGCAAGTCTATTACTAAGCATACCAGACTAGATTGATTCACCAGCTTTTCAGGCTATTCCAGAGAAATCAATTAGGAATTTTGCAGTGAGATGCTCTAATCCTGTGTAGGACATGGGTTTGTCACAACGCCTGCAATGAAACCTGCACCAGCACTCACTGATGCTCATTCATACTGCTGAAAAAAGAGCTGGATCCTGAATTCAAACAGTTCCTTTTTAAAAATTAATAACCCTTTTCAATACTGTAATTGGACTCAATGTTTTAAACTGAAGTTTTGTCTTCAGCAGTTATATTTCTGACAAGACTATGGACACATATACTGAACACAAAAGGCAATCAGATCAGTTATAATAAAATCCTTATTTTGCTCTTAACTCAGGACTTTTCATTAGCAACAGAAATTATTCAACAGGGGAAGATTAACCATTTTTAATCAAGATTACTGCATTTTACAGTGTTGCCTCCATATTCACCAAAGCTACTCTTTCACAGACTTCAATTTAATGCCATATTTGCTACACTCTAAAGCTAAAGCAAGAAACACAGCCTGGGTTAGTGTATTTTCCTGAATAGCTTGAGTAGTAGCAGTCTGGAATAGTATTATTAGATTATATGACAACTGCAGGTTTTTAAATTATAGAGTGCTTACTGAGTTACTGAAGCAGTTCGGAAAACTCATGGGTTGAGAGCGTAAATTAAGATTTAGCACTAGATTAATCACTCTGTTTATTCAGGGAATCTGGATCTACCTTTTACTAATATAAATGATGCATGCGGGCCATTAAAACGTCTTCAACATACATTTCCAACACACTCCTAGCCTTGCATATTTGCAGACAACTGGTTTTGACTGAGATTTGCAAAGCTGAGTAAAAAAAAGCTGTGTCCACGCCACTAATTTCTACCAGCACCTCCAGCAGCCACGGGTAGGAAGGGCTGTGATCTTCTCATAACTGCTGGATCACGAAAAGCTCCTCGTGGGGCTTGGCAAAAGCAAACACGTGAAAGCCAGTGCATCCTGGAGGAAGCTATAAGCAGCATAAAGCAATTCCCCAAGGAAATAGCATCCTTGCAACCACTAATCCTTGCAACCCTAATGCTGGCTCCCCATCATTATCAGAGATCGGGAGGAAAGGAAGGACTTCACCAGAGACCCTCACCTCTCCCCTCCTCTGCAGCCTGAGGCTCCTCCTTGTCCCAGGAGGGGTCCTGAACCTGGATGCGGCCACGGCAACCTTCTCCTTGCAGGATCCTCTCCCTGGCTGTCATTCTGAAACACAGAGGGACACGGCAAACTGTGAAAATATATTTTGTATTAAATTAACGGAGTTTTTCTTAAATGAGATCAGCTAAGGAGATTCAAAAAGCACCTCCCAGAGGGTTCCACTTCCAACTGTTTGCAAATGAAAATAGAAAATTTAGATCTGCACACACAAGGTAAACTGATAAACTAAAAAAATCTGTTTTGGAAATACAATAAAGGAGGAAACAGTGAAAACCCAAGCAGCATAGAAAATAAGCCAGGTTTGTAATAATAGATAATTTAAAATCTTAATGCTCAAGTATCAAGAAGGCAAACTGGAAAAGAGAATATTCACATAGAATAGGAAGTGGGTAAAAATGGAATTAAATTACATTCAAGCTGGGTGAAAAGTGTTAAAAGGAAATTAACATTTCTATGTGAAAAAACAATTAATGCTTCTCACAAGATTTCCCACAACAATTTAGCAGACCTCCTAGAAAAGGCCCTCCTCTCCCTCCCCTAATAATTTTATTTACTGAAAAATTGAAATGTGTCCTGTTTTCCCTTTATTCATTATCACAAAACAATTGAGCTAAACAGAAAACAGAATGAAATGAAAATTTTCTGCTATGTTGTTATTTAAGGGAGGGAATATTTCCATATAAGACAGTACAATAGATAAATTAATCAAGTCAAGATACAACCTTTTTTCTCCTCTCTTATGTACTCGGTATGTCATAACCTCCTAAAAGTCACTTAGAGGCAGCGCTAAATGCTCAGTAGGAATTCACCCTTGCTGGGCCAAAAAAAAGCAGAAGGCTGCTGGTTTTTTGGTGGTTTTTTTGAAGACCCACTGGAAAAGCTACAATTTCATTTTCTCCCGTATTTTCTTTCTGTCCTTTCTCTTCTTCTCAACCTGGAAATCCAGCCAGCCCATGTTTTCCAGACTGACCCCCTTTCCCAGGGACTTCAGGGTCTCCTTTGGGCCCCAACAATCCTCAGACACCAGGTGACCCCGTGTGTCCCTTCCAGCCCTTCCCACCCGCTTCTCCCCTGTTCCCTTCAGACCCCTTTTCTCACCAGTTACCTCTGAGTTCCATCTCACCTCTTGGACCCAGTTGCCCCTTGTAGCCTGCAGTCCCTGGAGGTCTCCTAGGAGCAGTGCGTCCCCTCCAAGAAGGAAATCCTGCCTCACCACTGAGTCCCTGATCCTTCTTTCCTCCTTTTGCTCCTCGCTGTCCAGGTCCTCCTGGGGGTCCTTGTATTCCCCTCTTCCCAATGTATCCTGGTGTACCCACAGAAGGGAAAAAATGGTTAAATCCCCTTTACTAAGAGCAACATGTCAGAACAGACAGAATACAGCTCTGTAGGAGAGCCTTCACTGGTCATCAAATTACATTTTCACCTAAATAATGTCATTTTTTTTCTATGCAACATAAAACTACTGAGAATTAAGCTTTAAGTGGTGTAAAAACAGCACAACCAAGCAAGCAATATATTAAAAGACCAAAATCTTTTTCCATCTGGGAATGCTGCTATTCAGGTGCCATGGAGGACAGCCCAGTCTAGGGACACTGCAGCCATCCTGGAAGCCAAGGGGTCGTGTGTGGTCTGTCCGTGTGCACAGCGCTTGGGATGCTAGTTTGCATTTTTTTGCAAAAGAAAGAATTATGAACTAAATCTTTGAGAGAAATAAAACCTAAAAATGAAAAAAAAAAATTTCTTTGGATTTTGCTTTTACAGTTGTTGTTTTCAGCTTAAGATTTGGGGGGCTTTCCTCTGTGATGAGAACTTTAAATATGGTGTGGTATAAAAATTAAACAAGTCATTTACATAGGAAAAAGAGCTACTGCTCATGTAGGATTTTAAAATGCTTGACTTCAAAAAAATACTGCCATAGGGATTTTCATTGGATGCAAAGGAATAAAAAAATCTCCCTGTAAAATCAGTATAACTGCATTTAGTGTTATTAAGATTCAGATATCAAGGGGGAAATGAGGTCAGAAAAAAACCTGCATCAGTCTATGCCAGTATATCCCACAAACCCTAGGCCATATGTTGTTTTAAATTTCCTAAGTTACACCTAAATAGAGATTTATTGCACTTTAAAGTATAATGGCTAGAAGAATCCAAAAGCTACCGTTTCACATAAATAAGCATTTAGGGAGTTATTTAAGGACTATAAGAACTTCATGATACCTATTACATTATATTGAGTCAATCACTCTAAGAGTCCCTAAATGCATATTTAAAATACCAGTCACATGTACTTATTTATGTGAGAGACCGGAATTACAGCACACGACTCGTTGTAGCTCTTCGGGCTGAACTCCTACAGCAGTGCCGATTTTTGAAGCTCTGTTAGGAGTGTAAAACGGCCCCGCAACGCATCGTACCGCTGCGGTGGGGAGCAGAGTGCGCCCCAACTCACAGCCCTGCTCCGGGGCACACATCTCCTTTGTCAGGACCTACGGGTACGCCGGGTCTTGACTAAGAAACACGTCCATTGTGCTCGTCTGGAAACTCTAAACGGTCAAAGGTAAAAAGTGATAAAATTACCTGGCTCCCCTTTTTCACCTTGGTCTTCCTTTGTGTGTCGGGCTCGGGGATGTCACAGAAACCCTGCTTCTCTGGTGTACTGCTGTTTTCCTTCAGTGCGTTTAAGAAACAAAATAGTCCTCAATAGCCGTGCCTTTGCTAATAGCGAGCGGTGGGATCGTTTCCCTCCTTGTCTCCAGTACCACCTTTCGGGGAAGATGATATTTGCTGGGGTTGGGGGGGAGAGGGGGGGCTGAAATGCCTGGCTGGTGGGTGATAGCGGCTTGTCCCTTCGGGGCGAGGGTTGTCAGCCCCTCCGCCGGCCGCGTGCTGCGGCGAGGCTTTGCTGAGGATAGATTGCAGCCCGGCAGCCCCCCAGTTGCCACC